>JACXGJ010005369.1:0-33177 GCA_016801105.1 Esox niger
CACACACACACACACACAAACCACACATGCACATTTTTCTGAGACACACACTCTCTGTAAACTTTGACCAGGGATATATCCAAGCTCATCTCCACTCCTGCTGCATAGAAACAGATGTCTGCTCTGCTCTCAACATGTGACGGACAGAAAGAGATAAACAGGGAGAAAAGCAAAGAGAGGAGAAAGAGAAGAGAGAGCTGGCATGTTACACACTCATTTATCTCAGTGAGAGACAGATTAAAGACAGAGTGAAACAAAGTTCCACTGGCTTAATCAGCAGACAGCCTGCTTGGGTATACATGATAAATCAGACTATAGCTAGGCCTGGCTAGTGAGGAGAGAGAACGCCTCTGCTCTGGCCTAGAGAAGAGAGCGAACGAGACAGAGAGAGAGAAAAGGAGACAGAGAGAGAACGCCTCTGCTCTGGGCTACAGAAGAGAGAGAACGAGACAGACGGACGGACAGACAGACAGACAGACAGTCAGAGAGAGGACGCCTGTGCTTGGGGCTAGAGAGAGGAAGAGAGTAGGAGACAGAGAAAGAACAGAGCCACCATGAGATTAAACAGAGTATACAATGTTACATAACAGCGAGTCTTTACTGGACTCATAGGTCCTAGAATGGTGTGTACTGCCTATAGATGGGACAAAGAGAAATAAAGTGTTTCATGAAAAAGTTACACTGATAAAACTAAAGTAAGTTTTATCTGCCTTAACAACCGATCACACTGTAGCTACCATCTGTTGATGGACCACTCAACATTGTTATTGTACATGTCAGAGGAGAAATGATAGTTTGTTATAACACAACAGCTATGGCTGCCATTGAGCATAAACAGGAAAAAACTACTCGGGTGTCCTGGGTTTCCCCGTCTGCTCGTCTCTTTCTCACCCCCTGATCCGCCTGTCTTACTCTTTCTCTCTATCTCCATCACTTCCTCTCTCCATATGTATAGAAATATATATCCATCTCTGTCCTCCCCTGTATGTGAATGTCCATCTTTGTTCCCTTGTGCGCTGCCCGTTCGCAGGCTGGAAATAAGGGTTAACCCCTAACCCAGGTCTAAACCAGGAAGTTGAAGCCGGGAGGTGTAGTGTAGTGTAGATATCCTGTGTGTCATGAGTTCAGCGTGGGGTCACAGCTGGGCCTCTCGGAGCATGATTACACCGGCTGATTTATCTGCTGAGGAGCCCAAACACAGATAAATCTCTGCTGGGGTTCATCTCCACTGCAGCCCTGCACTGGGCTCTGCCCCCCCCTCCCACCCCCACAGACCGTCTGATAAACGACCCCAAGCTGAATAAATACTCTCCAAGTACAACATGAATTATACATTAAGATCACCTGCATGCACTCTTGGACTCCTAAATGTGTTTTATTCCCAAAAATTATAATAATATAAAAAAGCCAAAGTGTCGCGTGATTTCTCGATTTCTCCGCGTCCTCGTTCATTGTCCTCCTCATCCCTGTGTTGTCAGTGTGTGAGTAGGAAGAGAGCCAGACGTTCGTGGACATGTTTAGCTGGGGATAAAATGCCAGCTTTAGGTACATCTGTGGCTGGTTAACAAGTCTGGTACCGGGACTCCTGTGTTGTATTGGCCTGTCTGTCTGTTTGTGTCTTTATGACAGAGATTAAAATCATTCATTAAACCGATCCCCCCCCAGCGGTTAATTCACTTACTGGAACATTGCTTCGGCTCACCGGAGCATCCCCCTCCCCGTCTTGATTCTAGACGCGATCACGAGCACATTTTTAACCTAATTAATTGGCGGTTTTCTTGTTGACAACAAATGTACCCGGTAATAATTGGCTGGGAATGGATGGCGATATGCATCACGTGGCGGTGCTGGGGTAGTCAGTGGTCTACCGGCTGTATCATCCACACGCGCGGCCCTCCCTCCTGCTCTCTCAGACCCCGGCCGTTTGCTCAGTCAAGATTATATATACCCACGATCCATTGCCTGCCTCACAGGCGCTCATGGAGGTCTATGATAACAAAGACTTTGTGATTTATGGCCTGCTGTGAAAGCAGAACTTGATGAGATTAAACAATTTCATAGCACAAGTGTTTCTCCGCGAGGGCCTTCTGATTTGTGGTAGTGAGGCGGACAGTAAATCACCTTATATATCTGAAAGCATGCTCAGCAAAGCAGCACAATTACTGGTCCAGACAGCTACTTTTTATTTTTTATTTTTCCCTGGGTTTGTCTCTTTTATTCTCCGCCTGTCATGCAGACACTCACCTTCATAAGTCCTTCTGCAGGGAGGGAGGGATGGAATGAAGGAGGAAGAGAGGCAGGGAACGAGGATCGAGAGGAGAGGAGGGGAGGGGAAGGCAATACAGGCCCCACCACTATCTCTCCCTTGCAGCTTTAAAAATGTTTTTTTTAAAACAACAGCAATATGACACAGCCCTCATAGCCCCATAACAGCATAGCCACTCCAGAATACAGGACTATATTTCATGCATTGTCATTGGGCCTCACTGGTTTGTCCATGCTGCCTCCCCTCCTTTCGTCTGCCCATCCGCCTGCACGTCTGTTTGTCTGTCTAGGAGATTAATAGACTAGGCATGTTGTAATTAAACGCTCTTGGGCACTGTATTTTCTCTGGGCCATTAAAGATGACATGGGCGAATGAGGTCTGTCTGTCTGAACCTGGAAGAGGAAGATGAGGGTGTGTGTAGCTCGTCGGGCTCTGAGTTATGACATGTTGTGGAGATGACAATGTTATCATTGCAGCCTGAAAGCTAACAGATGCAGGAGAAATGGCTTCGGGAAAGTCATTCTGAATTGGGCCAACAAGCTTGGAAGATAAAAAGAAAATGCATGATTTGTTTTTTCTGTGATTGTCGGTTGTTCCTGTGAACTTGGAAATTAATTGTTGATTAGGTTTGTGTTTAGACAATGTACACGTTACAACATGTGTATTTAAGCAGATGTTCATATTGGTCATGACTGAGTGTGTATTTATGAAGGTATACAGGGCCTGTCTTTCACCTATGTGTGCAACGCTGTGCTCTGGGCCTAAGGTTATGTGAGTGCATGTGGGTGTGTCTATTCTGAAAGTGTGTGTCTGACTCCTTGGGTGTACATGCAAGGAACGCATCTGTCGGCATCATCTCACATCTTTCCAGAAAACATAGAGATCTCATTATTTCAACATCGCCGATGTTTTCTCTCTCTCCCTTTCTCTTTCTTGCTCCATACGCCCTGAGTCAAAATTAGTTTTCATTCCCTCTGTGATCTCCTCGACTGATGCTCTGCTTAAAGTTCAGAAAATAGCAGTGTTCATAGACCAGGGTCTGACTGAGACACACACATCACACAGCCACATTTCTGACTTAAGCATTGCTAAGTAACCTTCACATTTCACTTGTGTGAAGAGCTAATTTCCTTTAAGTTCCGCGTGTCACTTTTTTTCCCCTCCGACGCTCCTTTAGCTGGGTCGTCTTCAAATGTCTCCCGCCGTTTAATTGCATAGGAAACATTCCAGACAAGGCTGTGTGACAGGCCCGCTCCACGACTCTTCAATTATTTAACATCCTACCCATCTACACAGGCAGGCAGGCAGCACACATACTGCTGGAAAACAGTTGTGACGTTAGCTACAGCCCCTAATCGGAACAGAAAGCCTCATGATATGTCAGACGTCTGACACTTGCATGTGTGTGCACGGGTGCACGTGAGTATGCGTGTGCCTGCGTGCGTGCGTGCGTGCGTTCGTGTGTGTGTGGAAAGGGTTGGAAGGAGCAAAAATGTCAAGTGATTTAAAACATTTCTTTTACATCAGCATACTAGGGAGGAAATGGCATTTTGTGGACATTCAACACTATGGTCAAAAGTTTACATTGCATCATTCCAAATCTTACAGTAATGGCTGCCTTTAAGGTAAGTCATTCATCTGTATCTCATTTACACATTTACAGATTTTCCAACAGCATAATAAACTTCAGGAATCTACGCCAACCTTGCATCAGTGAATTCAATAGATTAAGACAGAAGCAGTTATAGGCCTAACTGCTGTATATCATCTGACCACTACTGGCGGAACACCTTGGATTGAGAGTGTTTGGTCCAGTGACAGGCTTTGGAAATTAATAGAGTTCCTCAGTATTTAAATACAATGACAAAATTACATGCATTTTAGTATATTTTGTCAACTTAATTTTTTTAACATAAATATATATGTTTTATATATATATAAAATTAAACATATAAGCTACACTTTCATATAAGCATGTCACTTTCAACTTTCCCCTATGTCTTTATTATACAAGATAAAATACAGCACTGTGTTTTCTGTCAATATACACAGGCATATTAGACTGTAAATAAACTACTTTAAAGGCAAATAAACTTCACAGGCAAATAAACCACTGTAAATCAGGGGAGCCTGTAAAAAAAAATCCAAAATGTGGTGTCTAATCCGAGGGGAAATCATCCTTATACATTCATATATATTTCAACTCACTTCAAATGGTTTCAGCTACCCAGGTTTTGAGCAAACTCACAATCCTATTCAGTTGATTTCCTTACAATTGCATGTTCAATCAATACATTTTTAAAATACTTTTGTACACATTAGTTGTCAAGACACAAATTACACGTTAGTAAATACATTTTTATAAACTACCAAATATTTGTTTCTATGGAGGAATAGTTTCAAAATGGCTTATCATTGGTTTCAAAACAGCACCCATATTAGTCATCTGTGGGTTTAAACATACAACTGAATGGATAGGAACACCACTAAAATGTTAATCATATATTTTGTAATATCCTCTACAGCATTAATGGTTATGGACATGGTAGATGGTATACAGATTCAGAGTCAAACTGGCAGTAGAAAGGTCATAGCCTACCTAGCCAAATAAGAAACAACCCGAGGCATGCACTAAGCCAGAGTTCACTTCACATTCCACATGTTTCTGCTTGAAATTACCCTTGCTCATTCTGAGAGGCATTCAAATGAAAAGGTCGGACTGAGCGGCTTTTTAAAATTCAACACTAAAAACAAACCTAGACCAATTAGCATCTAAGGGGTGGCGATACGGGCTATTAACTTGCGTCGAGACGACCTTTACTTGTTTAACACTGTGTTTGGGCGTGTGTGCGTGTTTGTGTGTTTGGGTGTGGGTCTTTGTGTGTTATGCTTACCACTGAGCGGTGTCTTGGCATGCAGGGTCGTAGGTTATTTTACTCCGGCCATTTGGCAGCTGGCGGCCGATTGCTCCACCTGCACTCCGGTGGTCAGTTTGGGGCTACGAAGGTGTGCCTTAGAATGCTGTGTCACCTGGGGGGTCCTGCATTTTCTATATTTAAAACTATTTTACCTGAGAAATTGCCTGAAAATATTTTTTATTATATATGTATTTTTTTTAATAACTTCTAGATATATTTAAAGCAAGGTGTTATTGAAGATGGTTTTTATTTATTTATTGACATTTTTGTACTGAATCTGACCAACAACTTTGACTTTGCCAACATCACATGCCCCACCAAACCAGTGTCACAGGGCTTTGAATTGAGAAAGGAAAATTATGTTTTTTGTCCTTAATTGTCAATACGTTTTTACATGGCATTAGTGATTTGTTCTCAGTGTAGCTTGAATGGGTTAAGACAACATTGGCAACTGCTTGAGAAACATTTAGTTAATAAATGACAAAAACTAATGACTGGTGAACTCTTTTGACAGCCATACTGAGAACATATTGTCTTTTACAGCAACAACTTGTCTGCTCCATGAAAAACAAAGAGTCCAAAGAGTTGCTGCTCCTGTGATCAGTGATCATATGATCCATTTACTCTAAGCCAGTTCATTGGAGTAGAACTGGTGAATCATTAAAAAAACCCTCCAACAAAGTTTATCCTGCTGTGTGCGGGTGGGGGTGGGTGGGTATGTGCATTTGTGCGTAACACCCACCAAATTCTAATACCAATATTCAGTTACCCTCACATCAAATGTTCCCCCCATCACTGCCATTGTAATCCAGAACTATTACATGCTACACCTCAAATCCATATTGAAACAAATGTGTTTTTGCAAACACACCTGAAAAACAATTATTGAGGGAAACGTTATGAAAGGGTTTCTTTAAAAGTACTTTCTTATTTTAGTTCTGGTTGCTACTCTGCTGAACTATGACATATTTTCCATATTCTAATGTGAAATCTTGTCCTCAAACCCAACATCTTGAAGTTTTGACTTTGTTTTGTTTTTAGGCACATGTATTTATTGAAAACATGCGCTTAAATGGTTACAGGCTCTTAGCTCTACTTCTTGAACATTGTTCTGTGATTCCTAGTAGTCTTGCTACTTTTGACATTTGATCTGGAGATTTAACTTTGAACAAGATCATTTTCTTGTTGTCTAAATTAGAACATTGTGTCTGTTTGCCATAGTTAACATTGTCTCTTATTTTCTTGTTAGTCAATGTCTCTGCCTCATTTTCTATTGAATGTTTTGCACAGTGTTTTTATGTTCATAACCCCTAACATCAGAGACACGATGCACAAAATGACATTAAAGTATTATGAAAAATGTGTCAGGCAAGCATTAAATGTTGACTCAAATAAATGTACAACTTCTGTCGCCTCTGATCCTTAAAATCATCAGAAAGCAGTGCAAATGCTAAAGGAGGGGAAAAAAAGTTTCATGCTCACACACTTGATAAATATTTTTGATATAGACCCAAAGAGAAAACATTTCAAAAGACATTTTTATACATGTCTTTTGCAAGCGCAAACAGCAGAAATGGTGTCAAGAGAAAACAAAACAGAAAGCTTGTTTCTTCTAACAATTGCTTTAAGCTACAAAAACCTCCTTGAGTCCCTAGCCGCCCCTCACTGTCAGTTTACTCCCCCCCCTCCCCGCTCAGTCTCTCTTTCTCTCATTTATACCCTCTTTCCCCCTTCTATCTATCTAAATGTCTTCCTCCTCCCCTCACTCCCGCCGCCACTTCTCCCTCCCCACTCTTCAGGTCCCAGTCCTCCGTCCTACTGTGTACTCCATGGGTCCTGATAGGTTGTGGTCTGATGCTTAGCAACAGCATTCCTGTGCCCTAAGTAGCAGTAAGCCACTGGCTGAACCCTTTGATGTGGCTGTCAGGACCTATTTATTTCCTTTTAGCACTTTGTCTGCTTGTCCAGATGGAGAGGGAGATAAAAAGGAGCTGGTGTTTACACCGCTAGCTTTACTCGCCCTGATTAGATTGTATTGCTGGTCAGTCTTAAGGAGGGAGGTTGAGATGAGGTAAGTGGGAGGGGAAGGTGAAAGGGGGAGGCAGGGAGGTTCGCGGGGCGGGAGGGAGGTGGCGGCTGGGTGGGATTGGCCCTTCAGGACACGGACACACCATCCAGTGGTGTCTCAGTTGACACCCTAGTGCACTTACAGTAGGAAGATGTATACGTTTGGAAATGATCTAACCATAATCCCCATTAAACATCTGACACTGATGTCTTTGCCTTGATCAGAGTTAGCTGAACTCTCATGCACATGGTACACGCCTTTAACACAGCCTTTAACACAGTCTCCAACACAGCCTTTAACACAGTCTCCAACACAGCCTTTAACACAGTCTCCAACACAGTCTTTAACACAGACTTTAACACAGCCTTTAACACAGCCTTTAACACAGTCCAGACGCAGGGGTCTCACGATGTGAGTCCGAGGTGGGTTCCCAACCGTAAATGTCCTTGTCTCCAGTTCAGTGGCTGTTCCTTCTCCCTCCCTTCCGCCCTCCTCTGTTTCTCTTGGTGATCTGTTAGAAGTGATAATCATTATTGCCCGAGGCTTGGTTTATCAGCGTACATTCATATGAAACAACATAAGAGAGAAGACAGACAGTACTGGTGTGATGTATAATCCTGTATAGGAGTCATCTTTCATTATGACATTCAACAGAGCTTTCTCTGTCTCCCTCCCTTCTTACCTCGCCCCCCCCTTTCTCTCACCCAGTGAGTAAAGCTTCTACGTACTCTGTCCTCTGTTCAGAACCATTATCAGACAGACTTCTTCCTTCTTTCTTGCCAGCCTGCATATGTGTTCCATATTCTCCTAAGCTGTGTTGATAAATCCCACAGAACAGAGACTACAACAATGTGGACACTCAGTATTTGCCTCTGGCCCAGCAAATTAAAACAATGCTTAGCTTGATGAGCATACTACCGGTGGACAGCACAGAGGGGGAGGCGCAGGAGGAGAAGAGGGAGAGCGTAAAAGGAGGCGCTTAAATAGATGACACAGCAGCACCCCCCTCTGCTCAGTGCAGGAACAACTACCAAAGAGACTGAGGAAACGAAAGTCGAGAGAGCAATAGATTTAGGTGGAGGATCTGAGAGGGGGAGAGAGAGAGGGTATAACTCTTTGTAGTCCATAGTGTCTCAGAGTATATTTTGAACATTAGGTATGTTTGCTTTTAGCGGTCCTCGGTATGAATGTGATCGTAGGCCCTCCTTAATCTGTCAGCGTCTCAATTCTTTGAAGCTGTTTTTAATCTGAATAAACAGAGTTTTATTATTACTGTTTGCCGTAGGCTAGTGGAGGCATACTTTTAAAGTAGCTAACAGAGACTATTGGACTTCATGTCATTTCCAATTCATTTCCCAATCTAGATGAAGACAGCTGTCTGGTCATCACAATCAATGTCTTTAGCGTCTGTGGGAGCGGTGCAGTGCCCCTACTGAATGGATGAGTCTGGTGGACCTATGATCCGACCCTGGGCTTTATACTATGTTTGTGTAAAATGTTAAGGGTTTTCATCAAACACAAGGCCTGGTTTGCCTTTAAACAGGCAGATGTTGGGAGGAAGTGGGAGAGGAAAATAAAGATGGAATCGGTGAAAGGAGATACGGAGAGCGAGTGGATGGGATAGGAGGCGCCGACAACAGCTGGGTTTCAGATCCAGCCCTCCGTACGGTTGGTTTCACCGGGACACACCGCTTTCTCATCCCCAGGACGGGACTTGAAATGAACAGAGGATAGGCTGAGGTGGAGGGAACTGAGGAGGGACAAGTGGCTGATTAATGCTGTATGGGTGGATAAGGAGGGAATGGGGGTGGTGTTTGATCAGTTGACGCGGCATGGGGGGGTAGGGAAGGAGGAGCGGGTGTAGAGACAGGGGGTCGAGGCCAAAGCTCTGATGTTGATAGCGGGCCCCTTGTTGGGTGCAACGCCTGATTGACACTCCCTGTCAACCGGTTAGGAGGGACGACTCCAGAACCTGTTAGGAGGGATGACCGTGGGACATTTGCATCCAATTCAACCACCAGCCCCCCCCCCCCACCCCACATACACATCTCCTCCGCCTTCAATCTGTGTGTGGTGCCTTGTGGCCGGTGGGAAGATGAATTGTGGACAAGCAGAATGATTAAGAGGGTCTTTGTGGGGCCAGGGAGTCTGTGATCTCTCAGGCAGGATAGGAAATGAACCAGGCAGGCGGGTCGCTCAGGGCGGCATAGAATTAAAACTGGGTAGAACGGAAAATCTGATTCATTCACTCTCATTCAAATCAGTGGTTAAATGTTTTATCATTTGTAATACTATGATATGTTGCAATTTTTTACCTATTGTATCCTCTATTAGCTCATCTGTTACTTCAATTAATTGTTTCACCCACAATTCCATCAGCACTTGTTTGCAAACACCAGAAATAAAAACATACTTCCTCACTTCAGTAATATAATAAAGGAGCTGGCCTAGATGACCTGAAACAGGTATAAACTGGTCTGCTAATGTCTTTAACAGCCGGTGAAAAACCAAATGAATGATCCTCATAATGATCAAAATTACATAAACCAAAATAACTCCAGGTTTGTATTAATAGTCTATGTGGGTTTTTTTACGTAAGGGGATGAATCTGAAATTATTTTACTCTATAAAGGAGATCCATAAAGGAGATCCCCAAGGCTCAATGTCGGTCACCAACTTTTCTCCATGTTAATAAATGAATACCCTATAATTAGTCAGAATACAGTCGTCAGTCAGTCAGTCATCTGTACTTCAAGTTAAAATAAATAAATCAGGTACACACAAATCTCTAAGATTTTAACATTTTACAAACTAATTCTGATCAAGAATTTAAATCACAGTCCTTCATTATGCTGTTTGGTACATTGAAGAATAAATTAATGCGGTTGTTGAGACAATACTTTAATGTGTTCATTGTTTGAAATCTATTTGAAGATGGATTCTGAATTATTATTGTATAGTAGAATTGGAGATATAACTTGGCATACCTTACAAAGTTAATGTTCCATTTAATTAAACTAAAGTTTTGAGGATATAGAATGCAATGTGGAGATGTATATTTTGTAGATAGATTACTCTCTATGTAGTGGTACAAAACAAATTGTTTTGGATGTTTTGAATTCTTTTGTTTTGCAATTTTTCTAATCATTAAATTAAACTCATACAGTAAAACACATTGATAATATGATTATTTTACCCCATTACAGACTAATGCATTGAAATATGATCATTTTATCCGATAACACTATTTGATAATATGAGGAGAGGTATGATACCCTGTAAATAGTGATCTGTATTTACCTTCCAAAAGATTCTGAACTACCAACTAAGCTAAACCCCACACATAACAACTAGACATTTTGAGAACTGTTATGATTTACCTATCTACCAGTAAGTAAATACATCTAGATTTGCTTGATATCATTTTTTCCAGATCTTTGTCTTCCAGTAATATGAAGGTGGTGTTGACCAGCACAAGCCGGCATCCCTACCTATATGTCCTTATATGTCCAGAGATCCTATCTGAAAGGACTTTATGTGACCATTTTCAATGTATACCTCTTTCCTTGTCTATGAAGAATTTGTTTTCATTTAGTTTGGTCCACCGTTCTCCTTTGTCAAGGTTGTGTATGGAGGCTGTATACTCTCTGGAGAAACAACAACACAGAGAAATAACAGCACTAAACCATCTCAAATATGTATGTGTCACTGGTGTTCTTCTATGATTAAACGCCTGGTGAATTCCTTCCTGCCGGAGAGGAGAGTATTTCTGCAAAGGCATCAGATCGTAACTTGTCATGATGAACTGCCTGTTGAAACACCTCGAAGTCCAGGGAACAGAAGACAAATGAAACAAAATGTTTGGGTCCTTGAAAGTTCACCAAAACTCTTTTGGTCACCAACTCTTTTGGTCTGTTAAGGAACACTTTAAATATTGTGATATCTTTTTTCTAGTTCTGGAACATCCTAGCGCCCATTCAGCGCAGTGTGTTGAACACATACTGTATACACACATGTTGTTCCTAGGTTATGGAACAGAATCCTCAGAAAACAGAGGGTGAAACTGATAGAGGGATCTGAAACCTGAAGGCCAGTAGCAGAGAACATTAGTGAGTCAAAGTGGTGGTGTCATGCCACCTGTTGGTGTGTGTTCATACAGCAGTAGCAGTGTGTTAGTCAGGGCCAGAGTTAGAGCAAGGCTCTCCTAAAAGTCCCATATTAGCTTGCTGAACAGTTCTGAAGGTAAGGTTTCCACTGCAAACTGACTTAAACAAGTCAGTATCAAACACTGCTGGCTTCTCTAATCCGGCTACATGTTAATCAAAGGAATTCAAAAAAAAGGGATTTTATCATTGACATGAACTCAGAACATCCAGTTCAAATATAATTTAAATAACTATTGTTATCCAAAACAATTTTTATATATTTTAGAAATATGGGAACTTGAGAAAGAATCATTACCTGAGAGTTGTTTAGTAACCCTTATTTTACCTGATATATTCTGTTCTCTTCAACACTAATGACCTATGAAAAGCTTATTGTGGAGATGAGAAAAAACACTCTCATGCCAGAAAATGTTGGGGATCCCTGTCCAGGACTTTTTCATAGTGAATGGCATCTGCCCTTTGTTTGACCCCTACTACAGGTCATGCCTCAATAGTCATGAGGCCTTCCACTTATAGACCCCCCCCTTTAACAGGCCGGGAGGGAAGGAGAACAACCATCAAAGCCAGGGTCGTAGCTCCTACCTCTCCACAACAAAGTAATGAAACCAGCCCTGGCCCAGTGAGCTCCTTCCTTCCATCTGCAATAAAACAGGAATGGACCTCAAACATTTCCTGTCTTGCTTCGATATAATTTATGGGACTCAGAAAATCATTTATTGAAATGAAATCCCTCTACCCCACTCTCTTTCCGCATGTCTCTGTATCTCTAGCTCTAGCTTTTTGTATCTATCTCTCTGTTTCCCTTTCTCAGAATTTCTTCGATTGCTAAGAAAGTGTTTTTTTGTACTCCAAGTAAGATAGTAAAGTGTTTTTTTTTTCCTCAGACCCCCGGTGACCCCAGATCTGAATGTTCCATGCCTTACACCCCTCTACCCAGGGGATCTAGAGACGGCAAGAATCACAAAGGTAAATATCCCTGTTTCATGACCCTCCATTCACATTGGAGATCGTACCCATTGAGATGACAATATTAAGATTATTATTATCACCTTATATCACATTTGCATTCTGAGATTAAGCTTCTAATTGTCAGGAATATCAGAAATTGAAAGGGTTGATAAAAAAAAATAAGGACATCTTCAAAGTCAATTTAGTGTCTGTTATCTTTGTGTTCATTGGGGAAGCTCTTTGGCTATTTATGTTTTAGAAATTGTTGATTCAATTGAGTGAGAGAATAGTGGACTATTAGATATTAGACTATATTAGTCTTATATCTGTAACTGATGAATGCTGAATAGTATACGTATAATCCAAGTTGAAAGTATTGATTTTAATGCGTGTGTGTGTGGGAGTATTGTATATTTATTAACTGTTCTTAATCTGTTGATGCTGTTCATTGATTAAGCCTTATTCTCATCTAAAGTCTGGAAGAGAGGAATTTTTCTCACATGTATACCTTCATACAGTATAGATCAAACACATTTTCCCATCATCAAATATGTTTTTATTTTATAAGTAGCTTCAGTGTTAGCTGGTCAGTACATACATGATATAATATCAGAGAGGCATTTAATGTATAGTTGCCAAAAATGTAAATTTCATACGTTTTAAAATATGTGAGTTTACTGTGTTCAAATAATGTAAAGATTGGTTCATTTATCATACCCTACTGATGAAAATAATAACTGTATTCTATATTCTTTTATTACATTCTTCTATTCAATTCTTCCAATTTTTCCAAATTCTTTGGTACCCTCCTCAGTTTGTTAGAGGTCTTAGCTTGCTGCAGTCTGGGTGTCAGCCTGGCCAGGGTTGTAGGAGATAGAAAAGGTGACCAGTTCTTTGTGTCTGTAGTGATGTTGTGTGAGTGGCCCTGAGGCCATTGTACTCGACCTCACAGTAGGGTAGCAACTTTTGCTTGAGACATTCATCATGCTCTTTGTCTCCCCAATGCAAAACACTGATCATGTGATGCGCAGATGCCATGGCGTGCCAGCCAAAGAATTCAACATAATGCACCACACACACACACACACACACACACACACACACAGAAGCATACATCTATGTCCAGTTCCAAGGACATAGATATTTCACAGCGACTGACCAGGAGGTTTTCATATGTTATTGGCAAAGGGACAATGTGTTCCTTTGGGACTTGGGAGCCATTTGAATCCAGTGAGACACTGTGCTCTGTCAACATCAGACCGGGCAGGGTACAGTCCATTAAAAGGTGAAGGGATCTGACATGAGAGATATGCCTCCCTCCCTCTTAGAACTGGTGTGGCCCCAGTCATCATTCATTATGTTTATGATGCTGGCGCTGGAGCTTTAGATAACACAGCCCTCATCTTCAACCTTCACCTCCTCGTTGGTGCACCTCCCACCTCAGTCCACCACGGCAGCCCACAGATTTCTCTGTGCTTTTTAAACACACTCTATTTAATGTGACGTAGCCATCATGATATCCCTGTGTATTTGTAGCTTGTGCCTCCGCTGTGAAGTGAGGATGTTTAGACAGAAGCCATAATAAACTCTAAAATGAAGAGGTTCGTGAAAGTTGTTTTAAAGATTCTTTAAATGTTTAATATAAAAAATATCCTTTGGAATAATCTTATTAGGTACTAGTTGAAAAAGTGAAATTAACATAAATGTTTTTTTTGTGATGGTGATCAAGTTCATAATTTATTTGAATAAATGACCACATTTGTGATAGAGCATTAGTCCTATTTAGCTGTGGTCTTGTGAACTGTGGTTCAGGGGTGTCTCTATGTGTTAGCCCCTACACGGCCCTAGTTGTTGGGATGTGGCTAGAATGTCTGACAGCCCCCTGTATCTCTCCCTCTACCGATGTCACCTGTATAGGGGCCCCAGAGCCCAGGTGCCACCACTAATTACTGCAGTCTGGAGCTCTGGGGACAGGGCCATCGCTGGCAGGTCAGTACCGGGGGAGAGAGGGGTGGAGAGTGGGGATACGGCTCCAGAAAGAGACCCTGCCTGTGGGTGGCTGTGTAAAGGAGTCAGCCTGGACAAGACAAGTACAGAGGAGACAAGGAGAGCAGGGGGTGGAATGGGGGGAAGGAGACGGAGAGGAGGACGATATAGGAAGATTAACCCTGGGACACACTATAGTGGATTATAGGGGTTGAGTGGGCAAAGGAAGGAGAGAGCAAGCAAGCTTTTCACATTGAACAAGAGGAAAGAAATGAAATGGCAGCGTGTCTTGGAACATGCCCGGGTGAGTTACCGCAGTCTGTGGAAGCTTGGAAACAGTCACTAGTTGAAGACTCAGGAAGAATCTTCCTGTATTGTCAGCTGTAAATGTAGCTCTCTGACTGACAAGCAGTGCCAGATTAAAAGTCCTCTTCATGTGCAAACCTCACGTAAGGAGCAGAGCACTGTTTCACAACTACGTTTGCCGTCAGAGTACTAGGCACTTACAATAAATGTTATAGATTTGATAGGTCTTGGACTAAAGTTTTCTGTCACAATAGGACGAATAACAAAAATGTAAGTGCATGAATTAGAGAATTCTACTCTGCTGAAACCTGACCAACATAATGTGCGATGATTGAACAACAACATGTCATTATCCGTCCTTATCGTGTTCTCAGAGGCTGTTTACCAGTTGTTTTTTTTGTAGATACATTAGATCTGTGGGCGTAAAACATGGACAACAACAAGCACTTTTGATGCTTCAAAATTGATAGATCTATTTCTGTTCAGTACTTTACAGTTGAAATATACTTATTTTTTTCTTCCTCTTAAATGTTCTGATTCTCTTTCTCAGGCATCAGACCCGGCTCTTTAATGAATCAGACTGTTTGATATGGTCCATCCTTCACCAGTGACAGGCCTAAATGAATGTGATCTCCATGCATGCACGGCTAAGTAAACAGAGAAGAAACAAAGAGAAATGCCATGAGGCCTAGCTTAATGCTCTTATTCTGGGACTGCTTCCAGCTGCTTAGTATGTATGTATTTTAAATGGTGCACAACTGCTATTAAAACCCCTGGAGGAAAGCAGGCCTTCAAAGCCTTCAAACCTCCTAACATATTTTGACATAAACACGCACACTCACATACACACATGTTTTCGCCACACAATTCACTTTGATTATATAATGGGGAAATCTGTGGACCAATAGTTCTTAATACACACACACACACACACACACACACACACACACACGCACGCACGCACACCCACAGAAACGCACACACAACACGTATCGTCCATACCCACGCCCACCATTAATATAACATGGGTCTTCCTAACTAAGAGTTAAGTGTTTTACAGTCGAGGCACAACACATAAACAAACATCTGGAAGCGTTCAGAGCAGAGCAGCAGAGCCATTAGGGGTAGATTTGGGTTTTGCCAAAACAGGGAAATTATGAGGAATGGGCTGTCAGGCTGCACTGGAGAGACGGGAGAGGCCAGATGACAGAGCTGTGGGCGATAAGTACTGAGGGAGGTGGAGGGAGGAGGAGGAAGGAGAGACAGTCAGAGCGAGGTGGGTGAGATGGAGGGAGAGACAGAGAGTTGGAGGGAGGGAGAGAGACAGGTGGAAAGGGGGGATAGAGTGAGAGAGTGAGGGAACGGTAAGGGGAGATCGAGGTGGGTGATAAGTACTGTCACTGGATAACAGCATCTGCTAAATGACTCAAATGGAATGTAAACATTTAGAAGAGATCCACCTGCTGGTAGCTATCCCTCCGTACCTTCATTATCAGACAGCTGGATGGGACGGATCACTAATGCTTGATAAACTGATATTGTTGAGGAAGGATTAGTCATTATGAAGAGGTGCCCGGGGACGACATCACTGTTTTTGCTAATGTTGTTGCCGGATCGGTGGCTTATGGCACCAGGCTATGATTTAAATACAAGACTAATTCCATTGTTGTGTTGCTGGAAATGGTGGACGACGTGTCACTAGCTAACATTGTTATAAACCCAGACTTAGTTTGAATGGGAATAGGCTGTCATGAAGTCTATTTAGCACTAAATGCACTTGGGCTCACTCAAGATACGTCCCATGTTAGTTACACTGTGTGGTAAAGTCATTTATACAACAATATAATTCATCTCCATCATCAACCTGCCTTCCCAGCAACAACAGAAATAAATCACTAACTTTCTTTTTGATGTTCGTTTCACAGCCTTAAGCAAATCTACCTTTCAAAAAAAATAAACATCCCTCAGTCGATGATATTCCCTTTATCTTTGGCATAGCCTTGATCCATTTCTCTGAGTATGGTAATGTTTGCCATGAACCTCCAGTGAGAGAAGACAGAGCACTTCTGGCAGGCCCTACTCGGGGTTCTGTACGTGCTCTCTAAGACGTTTCCCTGCATTTAATAATGATTATAGCAGGACCATTTCTCCCCTGACAAACATCATTCTGAAACACAAAGACCATCGCTGGCTGCTGAAGCTGTTTTTCACATAAGAGTTAGAAGCTATGAGAAATACGGAAAAAGCATAGAGTACACCGTACTACAGTAATCTGTTGCTATTCTTACAGTAACTGGACAATATCGCTGTGGAGAAAAACTCTATTTCAGGCTTTAGTGCAGGGCTTTCTCCAACCCTGTTGTTCCTGGAGATATGCCCGTCAGTGCGGTTTCACTCCATCCCCAGTTATAACTAAGCAAGTTAATTGTTAGAATCAGTTGTGTTAGGATATGGCTGGAATTAAAACCAACGGAATGATAGTTTTCTATGAAACAGGGTTGGAGTGAAAACATACCGTTGTAGTTCTCCAGGAATCGGGTAAAGCAAAGCGGATGGTGGCTGCCTATGTGAGGAAAGAAAGGCTAGCCTTACAGTCTGGTGTCTAGGTCCTCTATGCAGTATTTGAAAAGCCCTAAGCGCTATGTGCGATGAACCGCCTGAGTTCCCTGAAAAGTCTTCAGCACATGCCACGTTTTCTGTTTGTTTGTGACTACTCATACCAAGTAGCAGATAAAAAGAAATCCAATAGGGCTCTGAGATCCTGCAAAATATGGACTATTACAAAATGACATACAACCGGATAATGCGTATGAAGATTGGCAAGTAGAGTTATCTACGAATTGCTATCAGGTTGCTTTTATGGATTACATAGTCTGAAGCATTCTGACAGCGCAAATAAATGTGGCTTTAATTCTCCGCTAGGAGTTCATAAAAGGCTCTCCCACAGGTACTAGTCAACAGTCCAATTGTTACATCCTTCCACGTGTTCGCCAGGTTGTGCAGCTGATGTTCTAAGCAACAGTTTTATAATGAATATGTTTAGTTTTTTTGCCATAAAGATATCAACATGGGAACGTAATGAGCTCTCGTAAACAATAAATAGCCATTGTGCTCACTTATATCCACATCCATATTTCAACCTCCAGGCTACACACAAATTGGATGCAAAAAATGGGCAAGCAGGGAAGATTCCTTCCCCCCAAAAAGCTGTGTTAATTACATTTGTTTGCTGATGTAATGTACACTCATATGCTTTTGATTTCCAAAAGTAGCTTATGTGGGTTAATATGATCTGGAGTCAGCCTGTAGGAGAATTTCTTTAGGCCAACAAATGTTAAACATGTTCTCATGCTAGTGTTACGTTAAGATATTATTACACTTCTCTGGGGCTCTGAGGGTCTATTCTGTTAAGATTCTGTATTTTAATTTTTTTCACATTGCTGCCGTTGTCTTTCTAATGTGAATAGAGGGTCCTTTTAATTTTTGGATGAAATATGTTCCATTAGGGCCCACTAGTGTTTTGTGTCTAACAGCCTCACACACCGAGAGCAGCTGGCAGCCGTGTATATCTGCTCTCCCTCTGTGAGGCGAGGCTCCGTTTCCTTTATCTGAGGGAGATTATGTGATATTATTCCTACTAGGAGTGGATTGGCTCTGCAACATGAATAGCCATTAGTGCTGGTCTATGGAGATGGATGAGACCAAGGAGAGTGAGTGGGAGCACGGCTCTGCCATCCCTCACCACACATCCAAAACACACCACACCCACCCGTCCTCTCCTCCTCGCTGGGAGAAATGATGATGAGAGCTCATTTTTGGAGGCAGGCCCTGAATGTGCCTGTTATTATCCAGGAGAGAAGTGGGATTGTCTGTCTGGCCCTAGTGGTACCCTATTCCCTATTTAGTGCCCTGGTTTTGACCAGAGACCGTAGATCTCTAGTCAAAAAGAATGCACTGTATATGAAATCGGGTGCCATTTGGGCCATTCTTTCTCTCCGTTGAGGGGCTTGGCCCAGGCTAGATTAAAACGTTCTTAACTTCAGTCACAGTTTCAACTACTGAACTCTGCCATGTCAGGCAGCTCTAAACTGCTTTGAGATCACTGACTCTTACCAAATGTCACACTTTGGAGGGCACTCTCTTCTCTATCCTCACTCTCTTGTTCTGAATAATTCTGTTTGTGCTGTGTTTGGGGGAAATGTCAGTGACATTGTTGTTTTCACCTTGCAATTTGATGTAGTCGAAGGAGTCTTTGGTGTGGCGTCTCAAAACTGATGTTGAAAAGTATACAGGTAGAACTTCAAGACTAAAGATGACAGTGTGCAGTTTTCTGTCATGAATATTAAGGATTTCATTTAAGATATTTGTAATTTTAAAAAATATATAACGTCCCTGCATTTGAATAAGGAAAAGGTAAATGTTTTTCCTTTTTGATGTTTAGTCATAATAAGACCTAATAAGACATTCGTGTCAGGTTGAAGATTTGCTGAATTTGTTTTCGCTAAAAGACAATAAACAGTTTGAAGATGCCACTTAAGTTTTGAGATCAAATGAAATGTTTGATTTCCGACACTGTTATTTCAACTAAGAAAAGTATGATTGCTTCATACGCATCTGTAGTGGAAAAAGATAATGATCTTCATGTAAAATGTTGATTTATTTGACTCTAGGGTCTTTACCATTTATACAGAAATATATATCTTTACCTCCTGTGACTATTGCAGACAGGCTCATGGTACAAACAATAGTACAGACCACAACAGACCAAGTTAGATGCATACAGGCAAAACACTGGGAAGTATGAAAATTATACTGGGGCATCTTCTGAGAGACTGTCAGAGAGACAAACAACCTACTGTGAAATAACGTCCCTCTGGTACCTCTGAACCTTGATCCAGTTTCCAGTACCACTAGCCAGTCTCAGTTTCAGTCGCAGCCAAGTGGCAATGCATATATCAGCCCAAATTGATGGGCTACATCGTTGTTCAAAACCATCACTGTAAGCTGATTGCTAACGCAATTTAAACTGTTATTCATGTTCCTTGGTGAGTTGTGACTTCAGCCAGGGACATTTGAGATGCGGTCTAGGGTTTCCCTGTGTTACTTTTTGTCCCTGCCAGAAGCTAGCTAGCGCAGGCCTGCAGTTGTTTCCTCACTGGTTTTGGCAACACGGGAGTCCGTCAGAGTAATTTATGATGGTGGAGTCTAGCCAGATGGTTTGGATATTTTTACAGCAGGATCGATGGAGGGTCCTCCCATTTCTCCTGTGTGAAATGGATGGCTCAATGTGTAGTGTGAGCCAGTTTAGGGCCTTTCTAACCTTCACTCTATCTGATAAAGAGCTTCTAATGTGTTGGCAGATGGTAGGTCACTAGTCACTCTGAAGGAGATGGATCCAACACCACCGAACTCTGATATCATTATTAAAGTCGTCATGGAACTAGAGAGACTGTAAATTTATATTTATGTAAATATATGTGTCACCTAAAACACAGGGATTTGAGTTGGAGATAATATGATCATCGTTTGTGGCTGATATGATTAACTGAAGCAATGAAGTACTAGTAGTGTCATTTCACTCTACATGATAATGTATAACCACCCCCAAGAAGAAATTACGTATATCTTTTTTCTGAACATCAAACCCATGTCACCCTACAATTATTGATTTTGAGTGTCAGTGTTTCAAAATAAAATATTAAAAAGAGGAAAGATAAAGTGTGTCATTTGTAATTCATTCAAATTTGTGAATTGGTCAGTTTACTTTTTTAACTTCTTTTTAGATGAAGATCTACCAGTCAAAGAGCATTATATAGAATTTAGAGGTAAAATAATGCAAATTAATTGATTAGTAAGAAGTACGAGCTAATATCCAAGTGAGCACAGTTCATTAATAAGTGGAAGCTGTATCACATCACCCAGGCAACGCCAAAATAAGCAGTTCCCTCAAACAAGAACATCATTTCTATAGCAGCCTCAGAGAGTCCAACAATCACTCTGAAGGACCTAAAATTCAGTGGCTGGGATTGGAGTAATGGTGTGTCCATCAATCATATCAACACCTCTGCATAACACAGGCCTGTGGAAGGTGGCAAAAAAAAGCCATGACTCAAAATACACAATCTGAAAGCATCAGTGACCTGGCTGTAATGTGGGGAAAGGTTTTGTGATTAGATGAGACCATGATACAGCTTTTTGGCAGAAACTCAAAGCTCTATTTGTTGGCGTAAACCTAACACTGCTTTTCCTGAAAGGAAGAATGGATGTGGCAAAATACAGGGAAATACGGCAAGAGAACCTCCTTCAGTCCATTTAAAAACTGAAGTGGACGAAATTCACCTTTCAGCAGGACTGATCCCAAGCAAAACACCAAACCAACATTGGTTTAGATGAACAAAAAGGTGTCCAACAGTTAATCACAATCCTACTGAGAATCCTTGGCACCATCTGAAAACCCTGTCAACAAGTATTGTCCAACCAAACTATACTGGGAGTAAATCTGACTAGAATAATAGGCCATAATTACTCCAGCACTGTTTACAAATCTGATACATTCTTAACAAAGACAAAAAACCTTTGCAGCCTTTTATTTTTCTATTTCCCAGCATAAAACCAATATGTCACCTTAACTGAATTTGAGGTTCATTGTTTAAAATGAAATATCCTCTCTAGGTTTCTACCTAAGTTTGGACCGGGAGTTCTTCCCAGCTGGTGTGGATTCCTGTTATTGCTTTCTCTTTGGGGTTTCAGGCCCAGTGTCTGTAAAAGCACATTGTGACAACTGCTGATGTAAAAAAGGCTTTATAAAATTAAAATGATTGATTGAACAGAATGTTAATTCACCGTTTGACATCTGGTCGGGGGGTTGAATAGTTTTGCAAGATACACACATAGCCGAGTGGTGGCCATGTGAAACCTGTTGAAAAACTGCATCCTGGTGGGACTTATATCTAATCAGGGTAACATGTCTTATGCAGTCCTGTGCTCCTTCTCTGTTCACCTTGGTTGTGGATTTCCCTTACCCAAATAGATAAATAACATTAGCCTTTTGTCGTTCTTGCTGGTAACAGCCATCAGGGATGCATGCAGAGCTGCCCTCAGAGCAACGGGCGGGGGTGTGGTTAATCTAGTGCAGTGCTATGTGGAATAATGAGTATATAGGTCTGTTTGTTAAGAGCAATGCATCTAATAAGGGACATACGCACCTACACACACACACACACTAGCATTCCCAGCTCATCATTGCTCTGGAGCCATTGTGGTGGAAGGAGCTAGACTCATCTGTCAATTACAGCCAGTTCCATTGGGTCGTTGTCTGAACCGTTTTTCTCTCTGGCTGGTGAATCCAGTGATTTATTGTCAACCGGCTCGGCTTCCATACACAATCAGCAGAAAGTAAGCTGTGATGTCTGAACACAAACTATGGTGAAGTGTCAGCATAGCTCACATTAAGTGCCGTTGTGATTATTCATTGCATCAGGGGCGATGTGAAATGCTTGTTGGGACCCACTGCTTTGTAAAGAGAGGTGGTCCATCATCCTGTGGATGGATATAAAGAAGCTAGAGATGTTAAATATCTGATCCTCAGTTTGTGTTTAACAAATCAAAATGGATGTCATGTTTGAATAACCAAGCGCAAATGCACAGTGTCAAAGTTTATAAAGATTTCCTGGTCAAAGGAATTTGGATTTACTGGTTGTGGTTTTTGAGTATCTGATCCTACAATATTCAGTGGATGTTTCCATTTTATTATATTTATTGGATTTGAAGGACACTGCTGCTTGAGTTACATGAGGATGTCTGAGGTATCATAAAAATTCCTGCTTCACCAGAACCAAAAGAGAGCGAGGTCAGTCAAACACTACACCAAAAGAAACTAACTTTGAATCCATCGCAAGTGTCTTTAAACGGAAATAACACGTTTCTCTATCGCTGTAAGAGTCGTGGACAAGTTTTTTTACGGGATGTTTTGACTGGTAGATCATTTGTGACTTGTTCGGTTGCTGTGAGTCATCTGAGTTTTTTAAGTCAGCTTTAATTCCTGCTCCTGGAATAAAAACTGATGGCTGAATCTGTTTTCGATTGCTAGGAATTTTAAGAAATGTTGTTTCTCTTTTTCCCACCACCAATGCCTTTTCAAAACCTGCTGATTGAACTTGATGATATACTAACCAGTAGACAGCAGAATGTCTGTTTTTGATGGGACACCGAACCACGTTTACACCTGGATTTCATGATCCAATGCATTGTACCAGTGTCCGCGTGGCCACATTTTGAAGGTGGCTCGGAAATCACGGTGTACGGATTCGAGCTAGCTGCAATCTGACCAGTAGCTGGTAATATCCCAGGGGATTGCCTGGGAAAGACAAAAAACATCTTTCCACTTGACACCATTAAGCCATCGCTAACTTGCAAGGCTCAGGAGCTACAATACCAATTGTCCCTTTTCTAGCCACTGGGATACAGAGTTTAGGCATCGTCTGAAGGCAGTGGGTGAACCCTGATTCAGGGGTAATCGGATGGTGGTGGAAGAGGGAAAATGGCATGAAATTAGATGAATTGGAGTGAACACGCGTGGCCTGTCTGGTCGTGTGGGGGTGTGATTTTTGCACTGTGACCCCGCTATGGGGTTGACTTTGGGCTGTGAGCCCAGGCTGGGGCAGCCTAGCGTGTGTTTTAATGCATTTTGGCACTTATATTGACTTGCATTTCCAAACATAGATGTCAACTAGGTAC
Organism: Esox niger; assembly: GCA_016801105.1. NCBI lineage: Eukaryota > Metazoa > Chordata > Actinopteri > Esociformes > Esocidae > Esox > Esox niger. Next base: position 23,395 of record JACXGJ010005369.1, read on the forward strand.
AGGAGAAAGAACCAACTATTCATTTGAGGTGTGTTTAGTGTTATCAGGATGCATCCAAGGAATAAAATGGTCTACTATTATGTTTTTGTTTTTTCGAGTGCACGTTGTGGTGCTTTGCACTGTAACAGGCAGCCAGTAGATACTAATGGTGGGTCTGAGAGGATAAGAAGATAACCTTGAAGAGAGGAGAGATAACAGAACCCCCGGGCCCTACTCTTACTGCCTCATACTATCACTAACCCACTGTGACATCTTGGCCCAGGAACTGCTCAAGCCACCGATACACAAACAACAGCTGATATCCACTGAACTTTAAGTAGTACTTAGAGCCAGTGCCCTAGCATTTGTTCCAGTCCAATTTGTTTCTTTTTTTTCTCTCTCAGATAGAGCAGGTCATGCATTGCGTTGTTCTGCAGTAGTTTTGTTTGTTACCATTGCCCCTGTTTAAGTGAAGCTATTTCGAAACCCCTACAGGATACAAATGAACCGATCACATGTATTAGCATTGTGACGTGCGCTCGATAATATTTGACTTCATTAATTCCCATGCCCTGAGCTGACATCCAGCTCCTATTAAGATTTGAAATCCCTCCATCCTCTCCGTACCTCAGCTGGGGCTGGCTGGTGCAGCCGAGCACATAATACCCTGTGAGCTCTGAAACATGTACCATTATAATTAGCTTTGTCAGGTCCTAGCCCTACAACCCTCATGCAGATAATATGATAATATGTCTTCATAACCACCTGACCTTACATGCTCAATATTTCTCCCCTTATGAAGATTACATGTCAATAAAGTAATTGAGTCCTGGGGTGGGTGGCAAGTGAAGATGTAGGTTATTGGACTTTCGGTGGGCAGTGATGTACGAGGGTTATTATTCTAGCTGTCAGAGGATGTGCAGGGGGCTAAGGACAGTCCGAGAATGTCAGGGGTAGGTGGGAGATAAGGAGAGCGCGAATGAGAGGGGACGAGACCGGGGGAGAGTGAGGGGGGGACAAGGAGGAGAGGAGTAAAGGAGGAGTCATTCTTCACAGGGAGGGAGAGATAGACAGTTAATCATCCCTCTGTCGTACTCCTCCCTGCATACGGAGGAGGTATCTGTCATGTTAATCAAGAGGAGTAGGATTACAGTAAAGCCATCCGCCATACGGATACTGCAAGCTCAGTGGGAGGAGATGCACATCACCATCACAACACGGTCCTATTATCACCTTTCCTTCCACCGCCATTGGTTGGAGGGCAGTCATCTCTTTTCATTCTGGCGCCTTGGCATAGTTCGCTTCCTCTTTCAATTCCAGACAGCCTTCCACGTTAGGTTTTAGTTCTATGGCGAGCTTTCATCAGAGATGCACTGCCATCGATGAACAGGTTTTCGAAAGATATTTAGTTCATTGAAAATGATCATTTTGACCTTAAAAAACATTCAATGTCCATGATTGTAATATTCTGTCTTTTAATAATTAATGAAATGTGCTGTGTTGTTCTGGACGCCATGTTGTAAATAGCGTACAGGTGTCAGTGAATCATCCGTCCCTGCTACAGTTTTTTGACAATAAATGCATGGGACAGAGGAAATGAGAGGTGAAAATGAGAGTGGTCAACGTGACGCCTGACAAAGAGAGTTACTCAGCAGTTAAACTGACACAGAACAAAGTCAGTGAGGAAAAGAAAGACAGACAGAGTGGAGGGACAATGTTAAAGGATATTTTATCATGTCCTTTTGTATTAGGCCCGGAGATTGATCTCTTCCAGTCAGATGAAGGGCTGACGTGAGCGATTCAAGCCCTCCATCATTGTGACACGCTGCTCTCGGCTAACGCTCATCCGTGTTGATGGGCACACCCTGTGCCACAAGTGCCCTGGCGAGCCAACTCTAGCCCACCTTCTATTCCCCTTTTCTCCCTCATCCCTTGTTCTTTTATTTGTTCATGTTTTCTGTGCCAACCTTTCCTCTCTCTACCTCTCTTCCTCATCCCTCGTTCTTTCATTCTCAACCCCCTTTACCCCCCCCCCACCGCCACCCCCACCCCTAGTTCTGTCAGCGTGTCATGTCGGATCAGTGTTTGGTGAGCCGGCCAGGATGTAATAAGTGCCCCAGGTAGAGAGCTGCCTAACAGGCGTCAGGATCTCCGCTGAAATGAGGATAATAACCATAGGGTCCCAGGGTGGTCGCCGTGGCAACCGTGGCACAGACAGACCAGTCACTTAGCAGCACCAGGAAGTGGAGTAATAAGTGTTGTGTTGGGTGTCTGGAGAGCCGGGGGAGAGAATGAAGGGAAGGGGCTGATTGACACACGGGCCCTCACGTCCCCGTTGGTGAGGCAGCTGCTGCCAGTTGGGGGCCCGGGCCTCCGCGGGTCCACAGGAGACTGTTGTTTTCGGCGCTGGCCACACTTCGGATTACTATTGATATATGTCACTCTGGAGGTGGCCAGGCGATTTGTTTAAGAGATTCGGGGCAGCAGCAGTCAGCTGGACAACAGGAAGAGAAAGGATCATTGGAGGAGTGATTGAAGATCTGACAGAAAGGGTTCCGACAGGGAGAGGTCAGGGAGAAGGCAGGGCTTTGGACATTGGGTTGCTAATCATGTGTGATGTTCATTTAAAGGTGATTTGATTGTTGATTTGTTGTCATATTCGATGGCCTTTGAATAAAGCTATGAAGCTGCGTAGCTATTTAGAACACTGTGTTAACCTAGTTTGTCTTTGTGACAGTTAGTCGCCCGTTTGCTCTTCTGGCCATATTTGTTGGCCATTTTTCGTTTGATTGAAATGCCAAATGACAAGTTCGGAGGTGCCATTTTGCCCAGTAAAGTCTCTCATACATGTTATTTGGCATTGTTCAGAATCCAAATGGCATTTACATTTTTACATGCCATGTAAATTCTGTACTAGTTTACCAATAACTTTAACACAAAGAATAAATATCCTATATACTGACCATTACTTTTGACTATTTTTACCATTTTCTTGTATCTAACATTGCTGTAGCATGTATTGCCCTGTCCTTTTAGAGGAGTTTATGTGGTAATAATTGACCTGACAATGAGCTTCATTACCCACTCTCTTTCATGCTGTTTTTCCTGATAATTATTATTTAATGTGTTCAGATACAGACTATCATTAATTAATCCAATCATCCCTTCCTCCAATGTCAAAGCAATGAGGAGTGAAGTTATCACTCTCTAGTGATTAATATATGGCTCTTTTGTTATTGAATACTGCTATAGTGATTAAACTGGAAGTGAGTGACTCGCAGACCGACCATTCTTATTAACGGGTCGATTAGCGAGAGCAGCCAAATCGCTAATTGCAGTTTTCACATTTTGTTGGTTAGAAATGTTTGATCCGCTTTATCTGGTCCTTTTTTTCTTTTAATTAGAAATGTGGGGTGTAATGAATAATACTATCAATCAGTGTCAAACACACCACCCAAACAATGTTGCCCGGGTGATTAGTAGTCAACATGTTACCATGACAATATCACTATGAATAGGACTTTCAATAGTTTTAATTTGCTTTCAATTATAGACTTTATCTTTCAATTATAGACTTTACCTATCGTTCAATTATAGACTGTACCTATCTTTCAATGATAGACTTTAGCTATCTTTCAATTATAGACTTTACCTACCTTTTAATGATTGACTCTACCTACCTTTTCAATGAGGACTACACTAATAGCTTCTATTGATAAAGACAATCAAGCTGTTGTGAATTTTTTTTTGTTGAAATTATTAATAGCCTAAAATGTGTCTTTAAAGCCTTCCCTTTTAAAAACTTTAAGTAACACTTAAATACTCAGTGTAACACTTTCTATAATTGTGCTGTTGCCATGTGAGTTTTTTATATTCACAAGTAAAGTTCTTGTTGTAATGTTCTAGCTGTAGTTAATATGTGTTGTGGAACAATGTGATGGGGTACTATGGTTCCAAGAGGATTGTGCCCCCCCATGTCTTATCTCCATCCTGCAGAGCTAGTGTGTGCTCAGTGTCTCTCTCTTCCCTATTTAGAACCAATGTCATTAAAATTAATTTCACTGTTTTATTTCCGTCATTAGCACCCCCTCCTCCATTTGTAGTCACGACTGTAATCTTTTTTCCAGTTAAAATTTATGTCCTCCGGAATTCAATTTTTTCCTCATAACTTTGAGAAAAAGACTGATAGGTCTTTATCAGTGGCGTAGCCCTAATTCTGACATGAATAAAAACTGTCGTTCTGACTTCCATGTTCCGGTCATTCAGTGAGGTGACAGTGCTGTCGTCATAGTTCCCCGCGGGTTAACAGTAACTGAAGCTAACCTAAATAACATACCCCAGTTGTTTTAAGCTTTAAGTTCAATGTATTATAACTAGAGTTAGACCAGAGGATCATGAACAACTCATTATCCAAACTCACAATGATAACTGCAGTTGCAAGTGAAATTCTTGTGCTAGTGTCATTTTACACTCACCTTCCTTTACATTTTTCTGAATGAATATTAAAGATGATTACATAGGATACATTTCTAGTATCAATCGACGTATATAACCTACTCCACATTTTTATGAAAATGAGATGAATCAAAAATATAATTGTTTTGATTGTGTGTATAATTTAAATACAGAATGAATGCTTGGCAGCTATTCAGGTTTGTGTAAATAATGTTAAATCTGATTCTACCAACCCTGAGCAGGTCTTAGGTCCAGATATTCACTCAGTTTATTTGATGTACAAGCAGTGCACCAAAATCACTCCTAGTAATCGGTATGATCATCAATGTCTGGTGTGCCTGTTACCAGATTTCAGAATTTGCCCTTTGTTTTTTAATCCCAATAGTGGAGGAGAGACATCAGAGGAGGTTGCATTTCTAGTCAGTGCTATGCAAACTCAATAGGCGGTCCGCAAGCAGGAGCAGTAATGAAAATTATAGAACTTTACAACGGTTCTGTGTGCAGAACTGCCTCCCAGAAAACACAACATTTTGGTTCTTGTCAAAGACCGACTATTGCCACAGATCACTACACGAAATTCCACGCCTATCAGGTAAAAATAAAAAGTGGCCCAGAGATAACCAACACTGGACATTGAGTGGTGGCAAAACATTGCCTAGTCCTACAAAACCTGGCTCCTGTGAAAAGCAGGGTGTGGCTTGAACAGCATCAGACCATGAGTTCAATCCAGCCTGGAAAAAAAAAACAGTCTGGTTGCTGTGGTATCAATAGTGTGGGGAACGTTTTCCTGGAACGCAGTAGGGCTGTTTTATAGAAATTGAGAAACGTTTAAATGACACAGTGCATTTAGACATTTTTGTTGAGCAGGTATATCCTTTCCAGGCTACAGTATACCATTCCTTCTTCTGAATACCTAAACCTCAATTCATTTTTAAAAGCACATATTGTAATGCCAAAGACAAGACTAGAATGTCTCGCCAAGAGGTGTTAAATATACTGAATTGGTTTGGTCTGAGTCCTGATGTCAATTTGCTTACCGAATCTGAGATGGTGGTCGGTTATTTAAATCACTACAACGTCTTAAATGTAGTCCCTTTATAGATTACATTTGAAAGCAGGAACTTGTGATGGCCAGAGGTGCAAGAGAAGTGTAGACTCCCAAGCCACTGTAAGCCCTTAAAGTTAATGGCATGTTATTATTTAAATTTTGTGAGGTACTTGTTTTTTCCTATGCTGCTGAGTCTATATGAAAGTCAAGTGGGTCCGTGAGTCCAATGAGTGCATGAGTAAACAGATGTGTCGTGTCTCAGCCTAGTAAAGAGAATCATGTGTTGACATAAACCTGCTATTGATCTGGCCTTTTGAGTCACGACCTGGCAACTGTCGCCTGACAACACATTCAGCCACGGCAACAGCAAATCCCTCAATTTCAAAACTCACCCCACCCTAACCCCCTTGCACTTACACACACTTTATTCCATATTGGTTTAGCCTCCAAGCTCTTTTTTATTGTAGTTGTGCCCACAGCTATTAAAAAGATCCGGTTCCTCTTTTGTCTCAGCCTTGGACCTTTTCTCTGCCAATAAAAATAATTTGCAATATGACTAAAGAAATACAAGTCAAAACAAATGGCCAGTAAAAATGTTATGTGTGCCAGACACATATCAAAATCAATCAAAATGTTAAGAATGTGTTAAAAACAAAGGAATTCTATTATATACACTCATGTCTAAGGAGGATAGTTGGAAAGTTTGACTTAATAACCACAGCTGGAGAGTACCCTAACTGGGTATGTCAAAACAATGTTGGAGAGTGCTTTAATAGTACATTTCAAACTAACGTTGGCGCCATGTTTGAAAAGTGTGAGATCATAATACCACTGCAGAGATGTAGGCATGGGGGTTGGGTTTTTAGTGCATATTGAACTACTGTAACAATTTGAAGTGTTGTTTTTATAGCTAAGGAAATATAACACACAATGCTGTATATAGTGTAAATAGCACACACTATTTGTATGGTTTTATTTACAAAGCCATTTTAGCCAGCTCCCATTTTACTTGTGTAACTACATTGTCAGGCTGACAAATTAAAATGAATTTGCCGCTGCTCAGTTGACAGTGTTTATTTTTGTGTGCCTGAGGCTCATACAGAGCTCGGGGAAAAGTCTGTCCAGTTCTCTGCACCTTTGACTTGAACAAGCTTCAAAGAGTCCCGAAACAACATGAGCTTGTCCCTTTAAATGGGTTTAATGCTAGGTGAAGCACACTGATAAAAAATTAAGTGAGAGGGCTGTCAATGTTTTCACCTCTAGTTCCCAAACCTTCCTTGTGCTCGACATACAGTGCCTTTGGAACGTATTTAAACCCTTTACCTACTCCACTTTCTGTTTTGTCGACTTCATTTGTAATTGTTTATTTTTGCCATCAATCACAATATCTCACAATGTGAAAGCAAAAAACTATTTTTTGTAAATGTGTGCCAATTTCTTGAAATTGAACAACTGAAGTATAATTATAAACACAAGTACTCAGGTGCAATACAAAATTGAGCTCCAGTTCATCCTATAAACCTTTATCATCATTGCTGTGACTCTAGAATTTGATAGGAGTCCACCTGTGACAAATTCTATTGATTGGACATGACTTAGAAAGGCACGCACCTGTCTTTATAAGGTCCAGTGCTTCACAATGCATGTCAGAGCCCAAATCAAACCATGAAATCTAAGAAAAGCCCATCCGACGGCAGGATGGAAGGTGAAATTTCCCCAACTATCGCTACAGTAGGTGCGTACTCCTAGCCTCTGGTCAAAAAACACAATAGTAAAACACTTAGCGGTGGATTACTCTACTTGTGCATCGATGATGAACAGAGCTGGCTGTAAGAACTAACGTAAAAGGCCAGGACACTACTTGGCCTGAAAGCCAAATGTTATATCTAGTGTGAACAAGGTACTGCTTATCTCCTGTTTAATACCACCCTTAGAGTGAATCATGGTGGTGGCAGCGTTATGCTATGGGGCTGTTTCTCAGCGGCTGGCACTGGGAGTCTGGTCAGGATAAGGGGAGCATGAACAGAGCAAAATACAAAAAGAAAACCTGATCCGAAGTCCTCATACTGGGTAGAAGATTCATCTTTCAGCACGATTACAACTCGAAGCACGCAGGCAAGACAATTTTGGAGTCACTTCGGGATCAGTCTGTGAATGTCCTTATGTGGCCCAGCCAAAGATCCGAGAACTCTGATCTGTGATCACTGTCAAAAGTGCTTCTAAAACATACTTAATTGTATTGTTTGAACATTTAGGTACATCAAGTATTTCCAATTTTCACTGTCATTGCTTGTACAGTAGATTGATTAAATTAAGATATATTTTAAACAAAGCCTCTAGCACAAACAAAATGTGGAGAAAGTGAATGGCTCTGAATAATTTCCGGCGGCACTGTTGGTGTTTATGTTGTAATATTGTCTGCAAATTTGCATGCTGCATTATGTCATCATATTATGCTGTACTACTGAGACATCATAATACAAAGCTTTACTGCTAGTATTGTGGTGGTTGTTTACTGGAGGCCTTGAAGGGCTCAAGCATTTCCTCTCAATCTAATGTGTATGCATTTCTCTCTCACTTCCTCTCCTTCCGTCCTTCCTTCCTCCTGCCAGCCCTCCCTTCCTCCTTTTCTCAGTTCTCCCCAGCCACTGCCTGGGTGAAAAATGGGGTGCATTTCCCTGATAGGCTGTGTGGATGTGGGGAGTATAAATGGCTAATGAATTACAGATGAACATTGACTCAAATGAATCACCCTGATGTCTCTCCCTGGGTTATATGGCAGCCATTTAAAAGTTTAATCAATACGCTAAAGTTGAGAACATGCAGCCACTGCAGTTGTTTGGCTGCAGTAAACAGGGGGGAGGAGGAGGGGGAAATGAATGGGACAGACCTGAGTCTAGGGTATGCATCATAATGACAGGTATTTTATGTTTAATGGACTACATATTTTTATTGGAAGAGGACAAATGTCAGTTTAACTGTGTAAGTTATACACCGGGGTTTCCCTCAGAGGGCTGCTGAGGGATGGATTCTAGCTTCACTGTTATAAGCATTGGGCTAATAGGCAGAGGTAAGCACAGAATAAAATAGTACTATATAATATATGGCTGAGTTAGTTATATAATTATTACTGTTTCTTGGTGATGAGCTTGGTCTTGTATGCTGGGAGGTATATATACATTTTGGAAAATGTTTTTTCCTTTTGACCTGCTGACCTTTACCTTACAGCAGTGTGAACGGAGATGTTATGTCCTGTAGTGTTACCTGGGTGATGCTGAATACTCAAAAGGAGTTTGTGTCTGGACCTACCAGTAGTATAAGGTTTACCAGTTGATTAGATCTCAAACCCGCCACACTACAAAACTACATGGGTTCACACACACACACACACACACACACACACCCTTCTCTGATTTATGCAACATGGACTCTGGATTGTGTCTGGTTGGATTTAATAACAGGGTCCATGTTTCATAAGTTCCAGCATAATGAGCCACTCTTGTGCACCAGCTGTTTTCTGGATATTTAGTGAGTAAAACCCTTTGGCTGCCCTTTTCACTTTAGAAATGCTTCCATTTGCATCGATCCAGACACACGCAATATACCGGTAGTAAAGTACACCTAGTAATCACATATTAAATATTACTTTACCGGTAGTAAAGTACACCTAGTAATCACATATTAAATATTACTTTACCGGTAGTAAAGTACACCTAGTAATCACATATTAAATATTACTTTACCGGTAGTAAAGTACACCTAGTGATCACATATTGAAAATAATTTTACCGGTAGTAAAATATAACTAACAATCACTAAAGTTATTAAATATTACTTTACCCGTGATCAAGTATACCTGGTCAACTATAAGTAGTAATCAAATATTACATAACAGGTAATAAAGTACACATTGTAGTCATCTAGAAAATACTATTTGTCTTTTCCAGCCTCCTTTCATTTTTACCGATTTCATAGTGGCTCCCAGTTGAAGTTGTTACAAACAAGTGGTTGTTTGTGTGTGCATAGGTAGCACCTGATGTTTACAGCAAAAAGCTGATGTTTGCAGCAAAATGTTTTTGACTCAGTACCAGACTCAGTACCACTAGTCTGGTACTGAGATCTGCCATGGTAGTGACTCCATCACGATGTTGCACTAGTCTGGTACTGAGATCTGCCATGGAAGTGACTCTATCATCATGTTGCGCTAGCCTGGTACTGAGATCTGCCATGGTAGTGACTCCATCACGATGTTGCACTAGCCTGGTACAAAATATGCCATGGTAGTGACTCCATCACCATGT
>JACXGJ010005370.1:0-39523 GCA_016801105.1 Esox niger
AGAAAGGGTGGAGGAGACAGGCAGAAAGAGGGTGAGATAGAATGGGATAGACACAGAGAGAGGATGTGAGAGAGAGACAGATGAGAGTTAGAGATAGGATGGCCGGAGTCACTGGAAGAACAGGACAGAGATAGGATGGCCGGAGTCACTGGAAGAACAGGACAGAGATAGGATGATAGACTCACTGGAAGAACAGGACAGCGATAGGATGGTAGAGTCACTGGAAGAACAGGACAGAGACTGGATGGTAGAGTCACTGGAAGAACAGGACAGAGATAGGATGGTAGAGTCACTGGAAGAAGAGGACAGAGATAGGATGGCCGGAGTCACTGGAAGAACAGGACAGAGATAGGATGGCCGGAGTCACTGGAAGAACAGGACAGAGACAGGATGGTAGAGTCACTGGAAGAACAGGACAGAGATAGGATGGTAGAGTCACTGGAAGAACAGGACAGAGATAGGATGGCCGGAGTCACTGGAAGAACAGGACAGAGATCAATCTTGCCTGCTTTGGGAAATGACACTGTAACACTATGGTTACTGGTCAAATGATTTAACCGCCATGCCACCCGCCGCCTATTTTACATCCTTGGCTGTCCCTCTTCCAATACCTCCCCTTACCCCTTCTCCTTCTCTCTACTCCTCCATCCTGTCCCTCCATCCTGCTCTCTACCCATCAATCATACCCCTTCATCCTTCTCTCCACTCCTATATCCTGTCCCTCCATCTTTCTCTCCCCTACTTCATCTAACCCATCCACCCAGACCTCCCATCATCTCTCGTCTCCATGCTTGAAAGAGAAGACCAATGTATTAATACACTATGCAATGAGGAATATTCTCTCTGACAGTTGAGCCAATGGCTTCACTTAAACTCCCACCAGAAACACCAGCATTGAGACAGCGCTGGTGCAGGAGTGTATGTGTGTTCAACCATTTATTGTTGTTTCAGCTAGTGCACCTTTAATATTTGTTTCAGTATGTGTCAGTGTTAATATCCTTTTTATTTTTCAAATGGCTGAATAAAGTGGTGTGTTTGTGTGTGTATATATTACGGTTCATAAGAACAAGGTCAATCAACAGACATTGGGGACAACAAAGCTACAGACTGGCAGAGGGCGAAACGGCAGTCCACTGACCGAGATGACCGTCATGTTACTCGAATGTCATTCAACAACCATAGGATGACATCAAGTGACCTACAAAAAGAATGGCAAACAGCAGCTGGGGTGAAGTGCACAGCGAGGACTGTTCATAACAGGCTCTTAGGGTCATGGCTGAAGTCATGCAAAGCTTAAAAAAGCCCTTCATCAATGAGAAGCAAAGAAGAGCCAGGCTGAAGTTTGCAATAGAGCATGAAGATTGGAGCGTAGAGGAATGGAGGATGGTCATCTTCTCTTATGAGTCAAATTTACAGCTTTGCCCAAAAACTAGTCATCTAATGGTTAGACGGAGACCTGGAGAGGCCTACAAGCCACAATGTCTCACACCCACTGTGAAATTTGGTGGAGGATCAGTGATGAGCTGGAGATGCTTCAGCAAGGCTGGAATTGGGCAGATTTGTCTTTGTGAAGGACTTATGAATCAAGCCAAGTAGGTTATCCTGGAAGGACACCTGCTTCCTTCTGCTGTGACAATGTTCCCTAAATCTGTGAATTGGTTATTCCAACAGGACAATGTTCCATGCCACACAGCCAGGTCAATCAATGACCACCAGATCAAGACCATGTCATGGCCAATACAATCTCCAAACCTGAACCCCATTGAAAACCTCGGGAATTTGATCAAGAATGAGATGGATGGTCACACGCCATCAAACAAAGCCTAACTACTTGAATATTTGTGCCAGGAGTGGCAAAAAGTCCCCCAACAGCAATGTGTCAGACTGGTGGAGAGCATGCCAAGACGCATGAAAGCTGTGATTAAAATCAGGGTTATTCCACCAAATATTGATTTCTGAAATTGTATTGCGGATTATTCGCGTACCCAGTGGTCAAGGGAGTAGATCGTTTGTTTATTGCAGCATTAGATAGTCTTGTTCATGAGGTTACTGACCTAGTCAACCTCAATCCCATCTCACTTCAGCTCTTCTCTCTTCGCACGGCAATGTTGGTTACAAGCTGATATATACATTGAAGGGCGTGTTTACCTAGTAAAGATCCGGTTTCCAAGACCGTAACCCACATGCCAAATGGTCAATGTAAACATTCCTGTGGTTATCAGAGTGCAACCTACAGAGAGAATCTAAACAGAGACGTTTCTGTTGTTCTCATTATCTAGGCACATTCACTTCCAATGAAACGTACATTCATATTGTAATTGTTAATGCTCAGATTCCACAATAAAACAAACATTTTCATTCTACTCAAACACATACCTATGAATAGTAAAACCAGATAAACTGATAAGAGATACCACTGATTGAGAGGTCGCTGCGGCTTTCTCTTTCCTTTCCAAAAAAGGCAAAAAGGAAGGTTTTGAGGGAGGAATAGAAGGGTTAAAATTTTGAGACCACTGCAAATTGAGCACTTCTGCTCCTTACACAAAACTTTCCTTTTCCACTTTTTTGGAAAGGAAAGAAAAGGTTCAGTGGTCTCTAAATTCTTTCCAGAGCTGTATATACAAGGATATATAATATATATAAACAAAAACATATAAACCAAACCGTTCACTTCTAACATATTCAAAAATATATGTTGGAAAGTTCTGAGTAAGTACATTTTATTTATGACAGACTCATGGTCTTTCGATGTATGATTGAACTGTTTGCAAATGGTTATATGAAAACATAATAGAAAATCTCAATATTAAGTTGCAATAAATAGAATTATGAGAATCTTGAAAATGTCGTAGTGTCAAATACATGTCGTATTGGCACATAAGTATGGTGATAATAATGTATTGTGAGGTCCCTTGCAATTCCCAGCCCTAATGTATAATCTAGAACACGTGAGGGTTCATTCAGAATGTTTAATCTAGAACACATGAGGGTTCATTCAGAATGCATAATCTAGAACACATGAGGGTTCATACAGAATGCATAATCTAGAACACGTGAGGGTTCATACAGAATGTATAATCTAGAACACGTGAGGGTTCATACAGAATGCATAATCTAGAACACGTGAGGGTTCATACAGAATGCATAATCTAGAACAGGCGAGGGTTCATACAGAATGTTTAATCTAAAACACGTGAGGGTTCATACAGAATGTATAACCTAACGTGAGGTTTCATTCAGAATGTATAATCTATATATAACCCAGCTCTAGATCTGTGTGTGAGGAAACTGTACATGTGCCAATTACCAAAACATGTCTGCGATTCGGTGTGTAGAATATGTGTGTCTGTGATTCTGTGTGTAGGATACGTGTGTCTGAGATTCTTTGCATAGGATATGCATGTCTTTGATTCTGTGTGTAGGCTTTGTGTGTCTTTGATGCTGTGTGTAGGCTATGTGTGTCTGCGATTCTGTGTGTAAACTATGTGTGTCTGTGATTCTGTGTGCACGCTATGTGTGTCTTTGATTCTGTGTGTAGGCTATGCGTGTCTGTGATTCTGTTTGTAGGCTGTGTTTCTCTGTGTTAGAGCTCTTCAGCGAGGAGTGCACCCAGGCGATGATGTAATGGTTTTCCTTAGGATCAAATCAACATGCAAAACGAGTAGTGGCTCTATACAGCAGCTCATGACGCAGGCGGGTGAAGCTGAGCGACGTTTCCCTATACGTTAACAAGAGGAGACGGGATTCACAAGGTGTGTCTCTCTGACGCAAGTCGGCAACCTGTTTCCTTGTCGGGATTTCACTAATCAATGTGGAGGCCAACATGCATCAAAGTCCAGATACATCTTTTTTTCAATCTTATATTCACACTCTTTACACTGTTATCATTTGCAGCCTTGTCAAAACCATAGAACTGCCTGAACAGAGATGCAATTTGATATGAGATCTAAATGAACCAGTGCAGATCTGAGTGAAACTCTCTCCCCGAGCCACTAGAGAAGTGTCGAGGGTTTTCTGCAGAGTCTAGCGGTATCTAGCTCCCAACAACACTGGTCTTACCCCATCATTGTCCAGAGAGTCCCGTCGTTCCCTGACACACATTGTCATTGTTCAGCCCTCCACACATGCAAGGCACACACACACTCTCGCCAGCCAAGTGTGCTGCTGTGCATACAAGGACACCAGGCACACTGACAGGGCCACTGTAGCAACAGCGCCCCCTATGTTTCTGCGTGATCCCTGCAACTATAGTGCACCACTTACGAGCCGAGGAAAAACGAACATCAAGTTGGGCTTTGGAATCATCTGCACTGCAACAATGTTTTACAGGGCTCTACCAAACGGTTTTTCAGAGGGATACTCAATCCACCATGTTGAACATTCTGGTCAACATTAACTGTTAAATTCTCAAATATTTAACAATAGCTTTTACTACAGTAAGGGATAGCCCCCCAACATTTTATATCCATGTTTAATTTATGCATTCTAATGAAAGGTAGCAAAGGATAGCTACCGGGCTTTGTTCGGTGAAAGTGAAAATACCCAGGTGTGTGCTGAACAAATGCGTGTAGGTCAACCGTATTCATTTCATGACTGACTAGCTACAGAGCTTGGTCACACATCAGCACAAGTGACTTCATGCTTTGCAGTAGAATTCTCCAGTGACAGGCTGCAGAACATGCCAGTTCGGGAAAAACGGGCTATGAGCAAACTGAAGACGAGCATTTTCAAACCTTGTCTTTCACTGACATCTTGTGGCCTGTCATGTTATAGAGCCAAAATTCAAAACAGTTCATTACCAACACAATGAGAACATGTTTTACTAAGGCTATGTCCACACTAATAAATAAGGTGCCGAGGTGTCCCTCGCCAGTAGCTTTCACTCTATCTGCCCAAAGTACCAAAGATGGTAGATTAGAGTTGAACGAGTCAAGCAGATTGTCATTGTGGATAGCTCTCAAATAGACACCAATGTGACAGGATCTATGGATAGGACTCCAGCTGGAAAGAAAATGGGGAGTGCTATGCTAGCTGACTAGTTTCAGTACAGCAGCTGGCATGAGCAACAGGGAGTGTCAGGGACAAAGACATAAAAAGGGGAAAACATGTATTGGATGAATGTTAATATCTATTTTTAAAAGGCTATAATATGGATAGTAAATAGAGTTGTACTCATACGTTTGCATACCCTGGCAGAACCTGACATTTTGGCATTGATTTAGAAAATATGACTGATCATGTAAAAGCACGGTCTAATATTTAAGGACAGTGATCTTATGATGCCATTTTTTATCACATAGTTGTTTGGCTCCTTTTTAAATCATAATGATAACAGAAGTCCCCCAAATGGCCCAGATCTAAAGATTACATGCCGTTGAATATTTGGCCTTGTTACAAACACACAAGGTGATACACACAGATGGAAATTGCAATTAAAGGTGAATTTCCCACACCTGTGGCTTTTTAAATTGCTATTAGCCTCTGTGTATACATAGACAATGAGTTTGTTAGCTCTCCCATGGATGCACTGAGCAGGCTAGATACTGAGCCATGGGGAGCAGAAAAGAACTGTCAAAAGATCGTGTAACAAGGTAATGGAACTTTATAAAGACGGAAAAGGATATAAAAAAGATATCCAAAGCCCTGCAAATGCCAGTCAGTACTGTTCAATCACTTATTATGAAGAGAACAATTTAGCGATCTCTTGATATCAAGCCAAGCTCAGGTAGACCAAGAAAGATTTCAGCAAAAACTGCCAGAAGATTTTGGGATACAAAGAAAAACCCACAGGTAACCACAGGAAAAATACAAGCGGCTCTGGAAAAAGACTGTGTGGTTGTTTCAAGGAGCACAAAACAACGATACTTGAACAAAAATGAGCTGCATGGTTGAGTTGCCAGAAATAAGCCTTTACTGCACAAAAGCCACAAAAACATCTGGTTACAATGTGCCCGACAACACCTTGACACGCCTCACAGCTTCTGGCACACTGTAATTTGGAGTGACGTGACCAAAATGTAGCTTTTTGGTCACAACCATAAGCGCTATGTTTGGAGAAGTGTCAACAAGGCCTACAGTGAATGGAATACCACCCCCACTGTGAAGCATAGTGGAAGGACACTGATGTTTTGGGGGGTGTGAGATCTAAAGGCATGGGGAATATTGTGAAAATTGATGGCAAGATGAATGCAGCATGTTATCAGAAAATGTGCATTAATCTGAATGAAAGCTGCGCACGAGACGCTCTTGGACTATCCAGCATGACAATGACCCTAAGCACGAGGCCAAGTTTAGTAAATGGAGATGATGAGTCCAAGAGGGAGACAGAACAGAGAAAGACATGAACGAGTGATAACATGGTTGACAGTGGATTTACATTTGTGTTTTCTTTCTCCCTGGATCATTCTGAATGATAATACATTAAATCCCAGTCCGCTAAACCAACAGGACAGTGCCCAACATGCTTAAGTTCCACAATAATCACTAGTGTGATTAAAATAATATGAACTTCATTGGTTTAGTATAGCATTATTTATTTGAACTTTTTTCACCACTTGAGTCTTACTGTGATTATATGAAAGGAATGTTTGTTGATCAAATCATTTAAAACAAAGTAATAAGTATAAAATCTCAAAGAAATAACAATAACAAATTGGACTGTGGGGCCAAAACCGGTTTTCAATTCCTGCAATCTGGTCATTGAACTACTATAAATCGTACAAGGTCCAAATTTAATTAAGGAATTATAAAGTTGCCAAAAAAACATACCAAGTATAAGGATGTCATCCTCGTTCTTGACATGCTGCTTCAGTAGATGCTGGAACTTGGAAAAGTCTCCGAACCATTCGAATGACTGTTCCGTCTTGTATCGTTCATCCCAATAGTCTACGTCCTTATACCTGCAGTTATGATCGGGTAGATACTCCATCCTCACTGTAAATCACCATAGATAGGATGTTGTACATAATTATATTGATTAATAAAACATTACATTTCCGGTAAAAGGTATGTTTACTGTCAGTCACCAGTATGTAGTGTGTGGCATTGGTGAGTAATATAACAGTCGCCAACGTTGACAGTGTTGTGTTCTAAAAGAATGGGTTATCTTGAGAGTACAGTATCTTCGGTTCAGGTTGTTGCTGTGCTACTACAACGATATAACTACCTAAGTTAGCTAGCTACATTTCACACTGAATGCCACACTGTATACTCTTGAGCTCTTACGTCAGTCCGTAATGTCCTCGCTGTACGTGGCCAAATTTGTTAAAACATAAATTAAAGGAAAACACAGGCCAAGTGACACCGACTGTGAAAGTAACTACAATCCACGTGCATTTTCGGAAATATGAAGTAAAGACGCGTCCGATGCTCCCCGCAAAGGATGATGGGGGAAATTGTATCACGGTCCAATCATATTATCGAATACGACGCTACTTTTTAGCAGAGAAGAAACCGTATTAATCACCGCGAGGGCAAGTTGACTTGTTAACTTAATTAGCAATGAACCTGGCTGAAGTCTGTGATTTGTAGAGATTATGTGAACTGATCAAGCGCTGTTTTAATCTGTACACACAAGTATTCGGTTAAATAATAAACTGAATATCCATAAATTGGCCGACGTTTCATACGTTAAGCTACTATTCTGTAATTACTGTCTTACAACTGTAATTGACGATTAAAGCATAAGCATAAGTTGGCTAAACACTTCCAGATTTTCCATATACAGATCCGTAACACACTATACCTACTTTCTGGATTTGGTATAAATCCTTCACCTATACTGAATCAGTTACACTCCTGGTTTACTGCCTGGGAGTCGCCATTCTTGTTGTGTTCGATTACAGAGCAACGTAGGCTAACTCTAACAACATGACGGTTTTAGTGATTTTGGAGTTATGAAGTGGGTTTCGAAACTGAATAAATCTTTGTTAACACGGGTGTTATGAACATTTCATATATACCATTTTTTTAGAGGTTTTCTGCAATGTTCTCTTCTGTCACAGAAGTTCTGAGTATCCGCTGTACGCACAATAGAAGCACAAATTTAGTGTATATTTTGAAGTTATAATCATATAAACCGATAAGAATTAACACATCTATTCGGAGCTGCTCATAACAACCACGTAATAGACTCGCGATTTTACCCATAGAATGCAACCAAAAACAGCACGGACACACACCGTGAACGGCCTTCCTCTACTTACATATCGCGGTCCAGGCTACCGACAATACCTTCCCATGCACTATCCTACTGACGTCTTCCATGTGATTTTCGTATTACATAGAATTCATTACAGAAATATTGTTTCTTCCTGTATGTATACCCCTAACAGGGTTCAATACTACAGTGTTTTCTTTCCCATTTACAGATGAGGGCTATCGGGAAACTATCATTTCACCTGAAGAATATTAGAACATTTCCAACTTTTAAATGTCAGATCCGTGGACATAGGGTGTCTCTTCCACAAAACTTCACTGACTACGAAAGTATAAAACAATACAACCCTCCGATACCTGAGAACTTTAACTTTGCTAAAGATGTTCTTGATGTATGGGCAGAGAAAGAAAAGGTACAGTAGAAGTCTTCAACTTCCTTTATTAATAATATTTACTCCAACTTGAACCGTCTTACTGAGTTAAATTAATAGATATGCTAGTTGTAATAACTTGTAATATGTTGTTATTATGTCATCACAGCATCATAATTATGGCATTGGGTAGGTATAAGGACAGTCTACATATGTATCGGACATATAATCTAAGAGCATTTACCCATTGGTTATTATATAATATGTAGGTAGGTAGCCCACTGACTAATGAGTTTAAACTGGTAACCAAATGCTTGCCTGTCTGGCAGCTGGGTTCATATCCTGACAACAATTCCTTACTTGACCAAGGTTCTTAACCCCACAGCATGCTCTTCATCTGGGGATTCACTGTACTCGTCTCAACTGTTTGTCTCTGTGGTGTGTTTGTTTCAATGGTGTGTGTCTGTATGATGTGTGTGTGTACCTCCTCAATCCATCACTCTTTCATACATTTTAGAGTTGTTATGATTTTAAAACAATGTACTGATATCTGATTTCATGTCAAAGTCTCATAATTACCCAGACTACATAACCACTGTTAATTTCAGAGAGGGCAGAGAGCGAGTGGTCCTGCCCTTTGGTGGGTGAATGACAGAAAAGAAGAAGTGAGGTGGAGCTTTGACGAGTTGGGGTTCCATTCTAGGAGATTAGCCAATGTTCTATCTGGAGTCTGTGGTCTCAATCAGCAGGACCGGGTCTTTCTGGTACTTCCCAAAGTTCCAGAATGGTGGCTCGTCAATGTGGCATGTCTCAGAACAGGTATGCTCATAAAGAGCTAATCCAGAATTCCTATTAATTAATAGCAGATAGAATCAGGATCGCACTCAAAAGATTGTTGAGCTCTAAGAATCTTAAATAGCATATGGTATGTTTACAGCAATAAGTACATAATTAAAGACAAACTGCACAATTTATCAAATGTAAATGTAATGTAAAACATAGGACTTTAGGTATACCAGTTTCATGTTGGTAGCTATTACTAAGCCCGTAGAAGTTCCGTATGAATGTCTCTTGTCCTTGTAAAGTCCTATGTCCCCTGCAGGTACAGTGCTTCTACCAGGAACCTCTCAGCTGACAGCCAGGGACATTCTCCACCGGCTGCAGACCTCCAGGGCCCGCTGTGTCATAACAGATGAGACCCTGGCTCCTGTGCTGGACAGCGTGACCCCTCAGTGCTCCAGCCTGCAGCACAAATTACTGGTCTCTCCAACCAAGAGAGATGGCTGGATGAACTTTGGAGATCTGGTGAGGTAAAGACAATAGATCAGAAATAACAACGTAGACATTTTAACCATATAGTTGGAAGGATTAGATTGCGTCATAATGACTCCAAATCACTTTGACTTTTCTGTTAGTTGAAGATCACTCTGGATCGCTCTGTCAAACTGATAGGTAAACATTTCATGACAATATCTCCATAGAAATGCGTCAAGCGACCACGAGTGTGTGAATACTCGCAGCGATGACCCTATGACCATCTTCTTCACCAGTGGGACCACAGGGTCCCCTAAGATGACTCAACACAGCCACAGCAGTTATGGCATAGGCCTTACAGTCAACGGAAGGTACTGTAGATCTTCCAACATATCAACTGGGGCTACACAATTCATCAAAATACAGTCTAAATTGTGATGTTGACATGTGCAATATCCAAACTGCCAACTTATGAGAGCTCCAACATGGGGAATGATATGTGGTTCACATGAGGCAATGGGCACGCAAGGCTGTAGGTATTTTTCTAGATTACTTAAATACCCGGGCTTACTTTGTTTAAATACTTGATATTTAACACTGCAACTGCTAGCAACAACATCTACTTCAAGTTAGCCAGTGGCATCGGTTTAATAACAACATTATGTAGGTTATCTCTATTTTTAGGTGAGATTATATACGCTGTTTACACCCATATCTGAAAATCACAAATCATAACCGTGATGCCAATATTTGTTAAAGAAATCGCAATTCAATATTTTATCCAAATCGTGCAGCCCTAGTATCAACCAGAACCACTGCACAGTCGTAACAATGGGTTACCCTGACAATGGATGGTTTGGACAGAAATAGTTCAACTGAACCATTAATTAAAGTTCCTCTCTGTCTGGAGGTACTGGTTGGACCTGACAGAGAGGGATGTCCTGTGGAACACATCGGATACAGGCTGGGCCAAATCAGCCTGGAGCAGTGTCTTTGCCCCCTGGACCCAGGGAGCCTGTGTCTTCATCCACCATATGCCACGCTTTGACAGTCACACTGTACTAGAGGTGTGTGTGTGTGTGTGTGTGTGTGTGTGTGCGTTCATGCTGCAGCGAGCAAATGCGCACTGTGTTCAGTCTGTACTCTAGCTGGGTACTACCTACTTCTTTAACTTACATCTGATTTCAACATGTGAGAGAAAGGGTTGGTGTTTATTTAGAGGACACTTTAAATTTGAACACTAGGGGGCCCTTCCCGACCATTCGTGCAAACCTCTAGTGTCTCATCAGTTTCACTGTGGCTAGTGGAACATTCAATGTAGTGTGGATATGTTGTTATTTTATATCAATACAGATAATACTATTTCATGTGTTTTTTGTTTAAGACTCTTTCCAACTACCCCATAACTACGTTCTGCACGGCTCCAACTGCTTATCGAATGCTGGTGCAAGAGGAGGTGTCCAAGTGAGTATTTCCTTATACAAGAAACAGTGAGTAATGCCCTTTTGTAATTGTCAAAATCACAATATCAGTATATGGGATATGGCATGGGTTAGCGAGACACAAATCCCTGAGCGTGTGTGCCAGACTTCATCACACTCAGTCAAACAGACCATGTGACAGGAACATGCCCATTGTAGAGCCGCGTCTTGGTTGACATGGATGTTTATGTCTTCTGTCTCTTGAAAGTGCTTTGACATACATTATTGACATTACAATCATCTTTTGTCAGATATCATTTCCACAACTTGCAGCATTGTCTATCTGCTGGTGAGCCCATCAACCCAGATGTGATGAAGAAGTGGAAGGATGCTACTGGACTGGACATCTACGAAGGATACGGACAAACTGAAACTGTGTGTTATGTTGAAGATGAAAAGGTCTTGAAATGTTGCATGAAGCACGGTGTCTTAGCTGGTCATTTAATTTCCAGGTATTGATAGCTGGTACCTTTAAGGGCATGAAGATCAATCCCGGGTCATTTGGGAAGGCTTCACCAGCGTATGATGTGCAGGTACATGCAGACAACCAGTTGCATGTTGTCTGTAGCACTGCAACAGTGTTGAATGGTTTCTGCAGTCATTGCATGCTAAACTTTCTAAATTAACCACCAAGAAAATGTGGAACATCTGTGGTCACATTACAGGTGGTGGATGAGGAAGGTAATGTCTTGCCCAGGGGAGTAGAGGGGAACATCGGTATCAAAGTAAAACCACACAAGCCCTTCTGCCTCTTTACGGAGTACACGGTTTGTATGACCACTCCACTGCAAAGCAAGTAGACGTGACAATGTCTGCCTGTCTATTTTTTCATCCAATATTAATCGCTGAAACATCTTCATTATTTGTTTATTATTTCATTCATAGATTCATTGATTGATCATGTCAGTTAATTGACGGTTCTTTTGGACATTGATCGAAACGTTTACATAGACATGATTTAAGTTGCGATCTCGGTTTGATTCTGAATTCATTTCGCGATCCGTGTGCACACATCCGTGCAGGACGACCTGGTGCGGACAGCGGAGTGCTACGTTGGGGACTTCTACCTGACTGGGGACCGGGGTCGCATGGATCAGGATGGCTACCTGTGGTTTGAGGGCCGTGCTGATGATGTCATCCTCTCTGCTGGGTAAAACACTGTGGTCAAGCTGCTGCTCAAATGCACTGCATCCACCAATGACTGTGTCTCGCTACATCGACTGTGTGTTGAGGAATACAACGATGTTATTTGATGTGGTCAGTTCATATTCTACTCATTGTGAAGGTGGGCATCGGTCTGCAAATTAATCAGGGAGGAATTTAACACACGTGTACAAAACGCAAATTGTTTTGTATTGAAGGGAGAGAAACTCTAAGGCTGGGGAAATGTTTAGACTGTTTGTGTTGGTCGTTTAGGTACCGTATTGGTCCCTTTGAGGTGGAGAACGCTTTGATAGAACACCAGGCAGTAGCTGAGTCCGCTGTGGTCAGCAGCCCTGACCCTATCAGAGGAGAGGTATAGTATGGACCAATCAGATCCATTAAAGCTGAAATCTGAACTATTCGGTTTGTTTGCTGTGTTTCCACCTTATCTCCCCCACAGAAGTCATTGCACATCATGGAATATGCAGTAAAAGAGCAGAGTATGTACTATGACAATTCTCCTCTCAGCATAGCACAATGTATTCCACTGGGGATTTGATTCTGACGCCAAGTGGGGGTTTCTTGTTGGTACCTGGATGGCAGAGCTCATGATACTGGAAGTGGTTTTGGAGGACCAGTAGGGGGCACTCTTCCCTTTGATTTAATCTCAATTACCCACGGTTGTGTAGGGGACATTGCTCTGTGTAGGGTGTTATCTTTTGGATGGGCCTTTAAATGGGTGTCCCGAATATCTGTTAGCACTAAAGATCCGATGGCACCCGTAAAATCTCGTGTCATTACCCCAGTTTCCTGGCTAAATGTCCAATCTTGCCCTAATTATTACCAATAATTTCATCATCACCGCTTCCTGTTGGATCATTCCTCCCCTGTCACTAAGCCCTACATGTATGGAATCATTATGCATCTAATTCATTCTAGATAAGAGAGTCAGATAACCTAAAGTTTAAGGAACAAAAACAAATCCTAGGGCAAACCATGGCACTGATTCCAGCTTTAAAGGGATTTTCATCTTCACCGATAAAAGTGATTTCACAGCATAAAAGAGGTTCAAGTTCAAGTTGATCTTGTTATATTGACTAGATATGATAACCCGTTTTAATGTAAATTAATCTGTGTTTTTAAATTTTGCACCATAATTCCATCTAGCATGCCATCTGTGTTTCCAGGTCGTGAAAGCATTTGTTGTGCTAACATCTGAGTACAAATCTCAAGATCAAGACGAACTTGTGAAAACGTTACAGACGCATGTAAAGGAAGTTACTGCACCGTACAAGTATCCACGAAAGGTAAATATTATTTTGTAAATCTAAATCCCTGAAATAAAGGTTGATCAGTATCTATTAGAAGACGAAACAAGGCATCTCCCCACTTAACTTTACAGATAGAGTTTGTGGATCAGCTACCAAAGACGATTAGTGGAAAAATCAGAAGAGTGGAGCTACGGAACAAAGAATGGGGCCGATCCTGAGTGTGTTACAGTGAAAGGTAGACTCAGCCATGTGACACAGTCACAGACACTGTGTGTGATTGCGAGTCTCTCATCTCATTCATTGTAAACTGTGGTGACGAACGTGACAACACCATTTAGCAGAGTCTTTTCTATTTTAATATATCATTGTGCAAATAGCTAGCCCCTTTCCAATGGGTAAGGTATTATTTAGAAAAACCTGAACGATAATTTTATAGTCAGTATTTCACAGAATGGTCTGGGCATGTGCTTGTGTCTGAATGGATTGTCAGTCCATTCAGTCATCCCATGTTCTTCAGAGGTCTCCTGAAGAGTATTTTTGATCCCAGTCTCCTTCACACAGCCTGTGTATCCAGTCCAGGTAGCCACTGTGCAGCAACACTCATCTTCATATATGCAGCACCATGAGAATAGTGATGTATAATTCCAGATAAACAAACTGTTGCAATGTTGGTCACATATAGAATAAAATTAAACTGATGAGTGCAAATTTAAAGGGAACCAAAAGATGTTAAAGTGTGTTATGTCAGTAGGGTAGAAGTGCAAGTGTTATTTTCCTACACACCGGACATATCATTTAGAAATGTCAACATGTTCTGTAAGTAGTCTCACTTGACCCATTTTTATGGTGTCGTTAAATGTTTTGAATATACGGCCCTGTGATTAATTCCTCACTTGAACTGAGTTTCCCGATGAGTAGCCTGTGCCTAAATCAGTATGGTCATGGTTGATGAGATAAAGTCATTGGAAAGGACAAGCCAGGACTAAAATACACATTACAACCTACAGCACGTCGTTCACTGAGTAACCCATTGGAAAGGCATTGCATGGCAATGTGACAGCCCACATTAGGTCACACAGATCCAAAGCACAAACGTAACAGTGGCAGCGTGAATTCAGGTCATTCACACTGAGTCATCACATTAACATATGCAAGTAAGGATTCATCTGTGCCGAATATGCACACAGCCCACAGACTAGATAAATTCAGTGAAGTGTTGCAGAAAAGATAGAAGCAAACATTGAATCAACTGGGCTAAAACGATAACATGTTATGCAAATTGTAAAACTATAGACATTGATCATTTCAATACAACATTACAATTCGTTATGCCTAGTCTGATACTTTTTCAAAAAGATAAAAGAACACCTGAAATAATTCTCTTGAGGTATTGAAAATGGAGCTGAACACTATCATTCAAAAGATTGGGGTCATTTAGAAATGTCCTTGTTTTTGAAAGAAAAGCAAATGTTTGTCCATTAAAGTTACTTTGGACTGATCCGAAACACAGTGTAGACATTGTTATTGTTGTAAATAACTATTGTAGCTGGAAACAGCAGATGGATATATTTTTATGGAATATCTACAGTACACACAGTATGTGTACAGAGGCCCATAATCAGCAGCCATCAGTCCTGTGTTCCAATGGCGCATTGTGTTTGCTAATGCAAGTTCATCATTTTAAAAGGCTTTGTGACCATTAGAAAACCCTTTTTTTCAGCTAAAATTGTGTGCTGATTAAAGAAGCCACAAGAGTGGTATTAAAATGTCTTGTGTATTCTGAAGTATCAGCAATTGTGGGTTTGATTTCAGGCTCAAAATGGCCAGAAACAACTTTCTTCTGAAACACGTCGGTCAACTCTTGTTCTAAGAAATGAAGGCTATTCCATGCGTGAAGTTCCCAAGAATCAGAAAATCGTGTACCACCTTGTGTTCTACGGTTTTCCCAGCTCAAACTGTCTCTGACCAGAATAGAAAGAGTAGTGGGAAGCTCCGGTGCCCAGCTGAGCAAGAGGACATATTAGTGTCTCTTTGGAAAAACAGACGCCCCATGGTCCTCAACTAGCAGCTTCATTAAATGGTACCCGCAAAAAACTCCAGGCTCAACGTCAACAGTGAAGAGGCGACACCGGGATGTGGTGTGATTGATGAAAATACCGTAAATTATACAAATAATGGTATTAAAAATCAATATAATCTGCCACCATGTATGCACAGATGAAGTGTAGATTAGTTTAGCTGGTCCAAACAGCTGTATTCACCTATAGTCCATAGTGTTTGAAAAATGTCTGGCTTTTGTCTATCCAACCAAAAGTCCCATGTGGGTGGGGTTTATAGGTTTAAAATAACTGCATTGGATCCATCGTGCCAAGCTAGTTTTTTTGTCCAATGACTGGCATCCAAATCATGAAATACATTTTACAGTAATGAAAGAAAAATTATATATTTTTACATGATGTTTTATTGAACATCTACACTTGGTCACAAAAACAACTTAATGTGAATAGCAGAATTATGAAGTGTCTTTTTAACACTTGTACAGTCTGTTGAGACGGGTGATGTCATTCTGGCTCATGGCGGTGGCTTTGCCGATCTCCACATTCGCGTTGGGGATGGGAACCATGGTGGGCTGGTTGTTCTTGGAGAAGGCAAACCTGCAATTACACCACATCAAGATGAATACTGGGATGACTGGTTGAAAGGCTTACAATAGAATGATATCAGTAATTCTTATTTAGGTTCAAAGTAAAAGAGGTGATACATTTAAGGAAGACAGTTGGAAAAGTAACCTAGGAGGGTGGACACTAATACCAGGTGTCTTAATATTTTCATTAGAAATCATCCTATGAGGCTGATCAGATAATAGGACAACTAACCACTGTATCTACTCATGTGGAAGTAATAAAACAAACGTGACTAACTTGTGGTACTGCATGACAGAGTTATAGTCATAGCCTGTGTTCTGATTCAGGGTGGCAATCTTGTTGAAGTTGTGCTCCATACCTTGAAGACAGGAAGTACATTAGATTAATGATATCCATGAAATTAATAACGATCGGTGGTTAATGCAATGTATTTGTATGTATACATATGTACTACTTTAATCTGATTTATACATTTACATAACAAAATAAAGTGGAACAGAAGGACTGTGATTCTACATTGACTTCATGGGCACATGGTAAAGCTAAAGGAAACTTACCCGACTGAACATTCTGGAGGAGAACACGGATATGGTTGTCACGGTCGCTGCGGGTCTGCTCATGGTTGAAGCCCAGGGCGTGGAGGAGCTCATGCTGGGTGGTGCCATGGTACACACAACCGGAACGACTCAGAGACACAACCTGGGCATTGCCAAGACGACCAACATAGGACCAGCAGCTGCAAAGAGTTCATTTGACAGACTTATTCAAACAAATCAAGCTTTAAATTATAATAGAGCAAGTTTCTTACAGTCGAAAGAGACTAAAGCATTAACATAAACAATATATATTTTATATATATTCGTTTTGTGATTTATTTTAATAGGAGGTCTTTGCTGAAAATGCCACAGATACTGAACAGGTTATTCCATGGTTAATGTACCCATTTTGGGACTGGATGTTCAGGTAGTCTCTCTGGTTTGTGCGCTTCACAAAGTTGATACAGGAGAAGCCGGCAAAGGACTGCAGACCACGCTCAATGACTTGCAGCTCTCTGGCGGCTGGAAAAACACAGATGGAACAAGAAAATTACTAATAAAAAATTTCTAATAAATCTTTCAAAACAATAACAAAACAATCAATGGCCAGTTTCTGGCTATTTATTACAGTGATATAGAAAAGTCAAGTTAAAGTACATCTCACATTTGGCAGTAGTTGTAAACTACAACACTTAAAATAACATGACAGGTTCTTGGTACTTACAGAACTGGTTGGAGATGACATAAGGCACATAGACCTTTCCATCGCTGGACTTGGGCCACATGCAGCCACGAGACGTGCAGGGATCGGCGTTCCTCTCAGCCTCAGAGGCATAAGCGATGTCATCCTCAATCAAGGGCTCGTTGCGGGTATGCACTGCAGGAATGAGGACGAGACAGGAAGTCAATGCAGGACACTTTGGATCAGTTTCCTGCCTACAGAATATTAAGCCAGTTTGGGACTAAAATGGTATTGTAAAACTTTATTTACCAACATTCCTGTTGGCAATCTCCAACAGCTCAGAGACAGAGAGCTCCTGTAGCACCATGCAGTACAGAAAGAAAATACCATTGACAAATGTACCAATACCTCATTGTGAATAGTCACGTTGTTTCACAACTTGTTCACACAACCACTCATGACTAACAGATGAATGTAGATGGACGACACCCTGGGAATATTTAATAGAGTTTTACTCACCTCCTCGGCCAAGGCAGCCACCACAAGCAGAGCCAGAAGGCCCACGGTGTATTTCAATGCAGACATGTCAAATAAACGACCTGTTGGGTCAGAGAGATGTTTCCTTTAAAACTCTAATCGTGTCAGTTTGAAGCAGCTGGAATGACATAGCTAGAACACATGATTAACACACTCTTACCTTTTAGGAAGTTAAGTGAAGTTGGTTCTCTGGTCCAGACACTGCACCTTATATAGTGCAATCTAGCGGAACACCGTGCCTTTATGGGCAGTTTGGTAAATAGCATTGAGAACACCATGTTCTGCTGAGGTAGATACTGTATGCTATCTCTGTGACATATGGCTAATTCCCACACCTCCACCCCAAAAAATATAGAAACACATAACCTATGCATTTCCAATCTATTGCTTGAAAAATGCTGTCTAATCTTTGCAACTACCTAAAGCATGTGCAGTAGCAGTGTGTGGATGCAGGATGTTCGTATTAACATTGTTAAGATGAAATTACAAAATTGCATTACATGAATCATTTAAATAAACAGACAAGGCTTGGACTAATGATTTACTTAACTGCTGTCAGAAAATATCTTCTATATGTATAAGATATTTTATGACAGCAGTAATTACATATAGGTATGTGTGAGTGTGTGTGTGTGTGTGTGTGTGTGTGTGTGTGTGTGTGTGTGTGTGTGTGTGTGTGTGTGTGTGTGTGTGGGTGTGTGTGTGTGTGTGTGTGTGTATATATATATACATATATTTATATGTATTCTTATATTCTTTATTTTGCCAGCTTGGCTGAGTGAGAATACATTTTAATTTACTGTAAGAACAACATTAAAATGCATATAAAATACAACATACAAAATGTCATAAAAACATAAATAGTTCAAATAAATACACTACATAGATCAAATACAAATGACACAAAAAAATGCTGCAGTTTTTAAAATGCACTAGTTCATATGTGACTTTAGGCAAACAAAGCACTTTTGTTATTAGCTGTCATGACTGTTTGGACTATTGGCCTTGAATGTTGGCTCATGCTGTATAATTCACATACATAATGTGCCTAGCCAATTCACATGCTCCCTGAATCAATAGGATACACTTAGTTACTGTAATGCAAGAAAACGCCACCTCTCATTTGACCTGAAATTGTGACATGTCACCTCTATCCACACCAAAGACCAGGGTTCAGTTTCCCGCTCCAACCGTTTAATCATGGATTTAATCAGAAGTATTCACTCACTTTCCTATGACAGACCTGAATGAGCTGTGGTGCAAACAAACTTCATTAGAAATCATATCATTTAAAAACACCTATGTCTTCCACAGCTTAGCTGTGCGACACTATATACAGTGCCTTCCACTAATATTGGGACCCTTGGTAAATATGTTTTAGGTTCTGTTTTTGTTCTGTTTGGGTTTTCCCTTTGTTCTTGTACGTAGCCTATCCCTGTCATTATTGATTTCACCTGTGTCTTCTTTGCCCCCTCGTTATTTAAGTTCCTCCTCCCCTAGTGTTTTTTCAGTCATTGTTGGATGTTATGGTTGTTGTGTTTGGAGCTTTATGTCTTTGAAATTAAGGAGCCTTTAGTTTTTTTGTGTCCTGCTACGCAAACTCCTGAAATCATGGTAATATGTACAAAAAAATGCAGAGAAAAAAAAATTATTAGCTATTAATCGTCTTGGTTTTTCATTCAAAATAGTCAAAGAAATTCAACATTGAATTAATATAAAATGATTTAAAACAATGTGGAATAAATATATTTCTCCAAAACACGTTTTGCCAACAACTATTGGTGGTTCCTGGGCATAAAATCTCCCTGAAGTATGATCCCTTTCATATTTTACCATTTTAATTTCAACTGAGTGATTAGAACAGTTGAGTGGTAAACCATAAATTCCTGTTTCCTGTATAAATGTGAGGTGACACACCGGCCAAATTCCCACAGTTATCCATCATTATGTGTTGAAACCTGAGGATACAGTAATAATGTGTGAACAAAGGTTGTTGAGCTGTCCAAGTCAGTAAATGGCTATAGGAAAATAGCTCAAAGGTTGAAAATGCCCAATTCCCGTTATTAGGGCAATGATTAAGAAATGTAAAGCAACTGGGCATGTTAACATTTTTCCAATACTGACACCATGAACAGTGAGAGGAGTGGTTCAAGGGTCCAGAGAATCTCCAAGGATCACAGCTGGAGAACTGCGGATATTAGTTGGGAATTGGGGAAGGTACGTCTCC
This sequence comes from Esox niger, assembly GCA_016801105.1. Classification (NCBI taxonomy): domain Eukaryota; kingdom Metazoa; phylum Chordata; class Actinopteri; order Esociformes; family Esocidae; genus Esox; species Esox niger. The sequence goes on from JACXGJ010005370.1 coordinate 20,305, forward strand.
AAAACCACAGTAACACGCCGCCTACATAAACACATGTTGTTTGGGAGGGATCCCATGAAAAGCCTTGGCAGTATAGCCATGCAGAAAAGTATATCATCTCCACTGTTAAGAATGTTTGTGGATCTTGGGTTTTGTGGGGCTGTTTTGCTTCCAAAGGCCCTGGAAAACTTGTTAGGATATCTGGTATCATGGACTCCACCAAGCACCAGCAGATATTAAATCAAAACCTGACTGCCATTGCCAAGAAACGTAAACTGGGCTGTGATTAGATCTTACAGAAGAACAATGATCCAAAGCACAGCTCAAAATCAACAAAATATTGTTCACTAACCACATAGAAAACCTGCAGGATGAGGTTTTCTAAACAAACAGCCGAAGGCAGGGGCTTCTCTCATAGAGCTCCACAACTGTGCAATGATTTGCCAATAAAAGTTAGAAATGCACACTCAGTGCAAACCTTCAAGTGTATACTAAAGATGCATCTCTTTAGCCTGGTCTATGATTAAGTTGACCAGAAAGGCCTGATACGTTCCACCCTTGCTGTCATGCCAGATGGACAGTATGCAATTCAGGGGCGGAGTCACTGACTTGTTGTTGTGCCTCTGTTGCGCACTTGTGCAATTGGGCTGTATTGATTTCCTGCCAGTTGGGCCCTGTCCGGGGCCTCCCCGGATAGGGCCACAGTGTCACTGGATCCCCCCAGTCTCAGCCCCAAGGTCTTACCCTGTTAGATTATTGTGCTGGGAAAGTAGTGTCTGTTCTCCTGCTTGTAGATCTAAGGAATGCATTTTCAAAATGTTCCCTGTCTCCTGTCGTTTTAATTTTAGGAGGACATGAGGTCTTGGACCACACATAAATAGACTATGGACTAAGCCCACATGCATCGATTTATTATTACAATTTGCACTCTTAATATGTTCACTCGGCACAGCCAGAAGAGGATTGGTCACCTCTTTGAGCCTGGTTCCTCTCTATGTTTCTTCCTAAATTTAGTCTTTCTTAGGGAGTTTTTCCTTTGCCACTGAAGTTCAACACTACTGTTGTTTTCTCCTTGGGGTTTAAGGCCAGGTGTTTTGTAAAAGCCCTTTGTGACAACTGCTGATGTAAAAAGGTCTTCATAAAATACATTTGATTGATTGATTAAAGAGGAAAGTTCAGGGCCCCTGCCATGTGTTTTCCCATCTCATTAAATCACAGCTCAGGGGTAGACCCAAATACAGACTTAAGGAGACAGATGCAGGAGCTTAAGTACTATTGAAATGGTACAAAACCCCAGAGCAGGCAAGGGACAGGCTGGATCTGATCAAGCAGGCAGAGATCGGTGCACGGGATATTTAGGGGGAAAAAAGACTAGAAACGAAAAACAAAGGAATACAGGAATGACTTAGGAATAAAGACAAACTGGTAACATCAGGGTAAAAAGCAAGGCATAATGAGGAGATGGCATTGGAGACAATTGGTAGGGTGAGACACAAGACAACACAGTTGAATGTAAAAAGTGTGGAAGCCAGTCAGGGTGTGACACATAATGTATTATAGTAGAAGAATCAGGCAAAGGGAGTTGCACAAAGTCTTAAATAAAGCAGAGCCACAATTACTTGTGTCACACATACATTTAAGAAAGATATTTGTCTTATAATAAGAAATATAGATTTATTTCACTTGTTATACTTTATATAAAGGCTTGACTTTTGTAAATTTTTTGGCTCAGAGATCAAGGATAAACAAAGAAAACATTTTCACAGCCCGAATATTGGCTTATATTTAGCTAGGGTGTTGATGCTAGTGGAGAGCTCTGTATTGCAACAATAGCCTGGGCCTTCGTGGGAGATTGACAAAGAAAGACATTGTTGAAAAAAACTCAAACCTTTGCCAGAAGGCACGTGGGAGATTCTGAGACCAAGTGGATGATGGTCTGATGAGATCAAATTTGAGCTTTTTGGGTTTACTCTACATGCTATGTTATTGCAAGCTGAATTCTGCCAGAGAACTGTGACTTTGGTGAATGTTCATCTTCCGGCAGATCAATGACCCATAATATATAGCCAAATCCACATTGGGGTAGATTAAAACAAAAAGGTCAATGTCCTGGAGCGATCCAGTCAAAGGCGCAACTTCAATCCAAATAAGAAGATGTGGAAAGGGTTGAAAATTGCTGTTCACCTAAGGTCCTCATCTAACTTGTTTCTTGAGATATTTTACAAAGATTAATTAGCAGAAATTGCTGCATCCACATGTGCCAGCTGGTAGACATGAATCCAGATGGATTTATGGCTTTAATTGATGCCGAAGGTGGATCTAACATATAATGACTAAAGAAGTGAATATTTGTGCATCCACTTAAGTTTTGTGCTTTAAATTTATTTAGAATAATTCATACATTTTGATATTTCACTTTAACATAATGGAATTTGCTATGTTATTAGGTGGCATAATGTCCTGAATAAATCAATTTTGATTTCATGTTGTAACACAATAAACAGTGGAAAAGGAAAAAGTGGTGAATATATTTAAGAACCAATATATACTAAATGATTGGTCCAAATCGGTCTATTCAGTAGATCTATAATTCACACTATTTTAAACATTTCTTGCTATTCTTTAGCGGACCAACAATGCCAAGTGTGGTGATTATCGATTTGCCACAATTACATTGGTCTGATTGTTCCAGGCATTTTCTTAAATTAATGTTTAATGTAACATTTGATCCCTTGGCTGACATCCAGACCCATTTTGTCATTATAAATAAAAAAGATCACATATTATTATATGACATTTTATTAAACATCACAACTTAGTCAACAGAACAAATTAATGTGAGGAACAGAACTATGAGGTGTCTGTTTAACACTTGTACAGTCTGTTGAGACGGGTGATGTCATTCTGGCTCATGGCGGTGGCTTTGCCGATCTCCACATTCGCGTTGGGGATAGGAACCATGGTAGGCTGGTTGTTCTTGGAGAAGGCAAACCTGCAATTACACCACATCAAGATGAATACTGGGATGACTGGTTGAAAGGCTTACAATAGAATGATATCAGTCATTCTTATTTAGGTTCAAAGTAAAATAAATGATACATGAAAGGAAGACAGTTGAAAAAGTAACATAGGAGGGTGGACACTAATACCAGGTGTCTTAATATTTTCATTAGAAATCATCCTATGAGGCTGATCAGATAATAGGAGAACTAACCGCGGTATCTACTCATGTGGAAGTAATAAAACAAACGTGACTAACTTGTGGTACTGCATGACAGAGTTATAGTCATAGCCTGTGTTCTGATTCAGGGTGGCAATCTTGTTGAAGTTGTGCTCCATACCTTGAAGACAGGAAGTACATTAGATTAATGATATCCATGACATTAATAACAATTGGTGGTTAATGCAATGTATTTGTATGTATACATATTTACTACTTTAATCTGATTTATACATTGACATAACAAAATAAAGTGGAACTGAAGGACTGTGATTCTACATTGACTTCATGGGCACATGGTAAAGCTAAAGGAAACTTACCCGACTGAACATTCTGGAGGAGAACACGGATATGGTTGTCACGGTCACTGCGGGTCTGCTCATGGTTGAAGCCCAGGGCGTGGAGGAGCTCATGCTGGGTGGTGCCATGGTACACACAACCAGAACGACTCAGAGACACAACCTGAGCATTGCCACGACGACCAACATAGGACCAGCAGCTGCAAAGAGTTGATTTTACAGACTTATTCAAACAAATCAAGCTTTAAATTATAATAGAGCAAGTTTCTTACAGTCGAAAGAGTCTAAAGCATTAACATAAACAATATATATTTTATATATACGTCGCTTTGTGATTTATTTTAATAGGAGGTTTTTGCTGAAAATGCCACAGGTACTGAACAGGTTATTCCATGGTTAATGTACCCATTTTGGGACTGGATGTTCAGGTAGTCTCTCTGGTTTGTGCGCTTCACAAAGTTGATACAGGAGAAGCCGGCAAAGGACTGCAGACCACGCTCAATGACTTGCAGCTCTCTGGCGGCTGGAAAAACACAGATGGAACAAGAAAACTACTAATAAAACATTTCTAATAAATCTATCAAAACAATAACAAAACAATCAATGGCCAGTTTCTGGCTATTTATTACAGTGATATAGAAAAGTCAAGTTAAAGTACATCTCACATTTGGCAGTAGTTGTAAACTACAACACTTAAAATAACATGACAGGTTCTTGGTACTTACAGAACTGGTTGGAGATGACATAGGGCACATAGACCTTTCCATCGCTGGACTTGGGCCACATGCAGCCACGAGACGTGCAGGGATCGGCGTTCCTCTCAGCCTCAGAGGCATAAGCGATGTCATCCTCAATCAAGGGCTCGTTGCGGGTATGCACTGCAGGAATGAGGACGAGACAGGAAGTCAATGCAGGACACTTTGGATCAGTTTCCTGCCTACAGAATATTAAGCCAGTTTGGGACTAAAATGGTATTGTAAAACTTTATTTACCAACATTCCTGTTGGCAATCTCCAACAGCTCAGAGACAGAGAGCTCCTGTAGAACCATGCAGTACAGACAGAGAGAGAAATACCATTGACAAATGTACCAATACCTTATTGTGAATAGTTACGTTGTTTCACAACTTGTTCGCACAACCACTCATGACTAACAGATGAATGTAGATGGACGACACCCTGGGAATATTTAATAGAGTTTTACTCACCTCCTCGGCCAAGGCAGCCACCACAAGCAGAGCCAGAAGGCCCACGGTGTATTTCAATGCAGACATGTCAAATAAACGACCTGTTGGGTCAGAGAGATGTTTCCTTTAAAACTCTAATCGTGTCAGTTTGAAGCAGCTGGAATGACATAGCTAGAACACATGATTAACACACTCTTACCTTTTAGGAAGTTAAGTGAAGTTGGTTCTCTGGTCCAGACACTGCACCTATATAGTGCAATCTAGCGGAACACCGTGCCTTTATGGGCAGTTTGGTAAATAGCATTGAGAACACCATGTTCTGCTGAGGTAGATACTGTATGCTATCTCTGTGACATATGGCTAATTCCCACACCTCCACCCCAAAAAATATAGAAACACATAACCTATGCATTTCCAATCTATTCCTGGAAAAATGCTATCTAATCTTTGCAACTACCTAAAGCATGAGAAATAGCACAGTGGGGAGTCAGGTGCCTTTATTCACATTACACCTGAAATTAATCTGCTGTTATAATATAACATAAAGCCATTATTTTACCATACGTTAGAAGGTAAGAAAGTAAACTCAATTGTTTTTACCATACTACTTTGTAAAATAGTTTTACTACAAGATCACTTTAAGAAAATTTGATGAAAAATTGTTTTAATTATTGTTAAGTATTTATATCCCTAGAACATACGAAAATAGGTCAGCAAATATTGTTTGTAATAATACTACACAGGCATATTCATAAGAAATGTCACTTTAGCCAAACTGCATTTTTCTGATATGCCATCAATAACTGTTGCAAATGTTGTCTCATGTTTTATAATTCTCATATATAATATGTTGTGTCAATTCACACATTCTCTGAACTATTTAAGCTAGACATTGAGTATAGCCTAACATTGCTATATTATTCATGAAAATACAAGAAATCGCCATCTCTCATGTGAGTAGAAACAAGGGATTTTGCAATATAGCTCTAATATGGCATTTTTATATGATATTTAGACATTCACAAATTTAGCTTGGACACAAGAAAAACTGAGACACATAACTCCTAACACCAGCAGACACTGAGGTTTAGTTCCCTGTTCTTGCCTCTCAGTTTGTATTAAAATATTTAAAAATATATTTTTAAGAAGCTGGGGAAAATAGAGTACATTCACAAATTGTATAAAATTCTAACTTCTCAAGGTTTACTATTCCAGTCACAATATCAGAAAGTGAAAAAGGTATCAACATTTTGTTGCTACTCCGTTAATGGTGAATTTCACATTGCTGACATCTTTATTTAAATGATGTTGTAAATTTGATGCATTTCTGTTTTGTGTCAAAAAAAATTAATGAGCAGTTACATTTCACATAGAAAACATTGGTTGGCTATATTAAGAAACTGTCCCTTAGGCAGTTTGAAATAACCGTATCTATGGGGTAATTTGTGAACACTCAGTGCTTAACATCTGAAACTATTTAAAAGTGACTATAGACCAGTAAATGTTTTAATTACAGCCCTTTTCTGGTGCAGCCAATCAATTATGACAAACTGTACATAAAAACATGCAGCACTCCAATGAATTTCAAATTCCCAATGTTGCCCTTGATGGGGAATGTTTGCCCACCACTAGACTAGAATGTTAGTCTAGTTACTGATTGATCAGGTGAAATAGCCATTGTTGTCCCTTGAGTAAAGCACATATACAAGATTTTTTTAGTTTTCTTTTCTACTTTAAATGGTTCTTCACCCAAGTTGGATATTACTTAATAATGATTTAAAAATGCTTATTCCCTGAATGCTTAAACAATAGTTGTTATGATACTTTCAAAGGTGATTGTACAAATACCAACTGAAAAATATTTGATCATTGAAAAATAACAGGACTAAAGCTGTATGTTAAACATTAGACATTATCTCTGCCTGTTTTAAATATTTTTACAAAGCGAATAGAAATAAATGATATGGAAGCAATAATGCATATTCTGTTGCAATCGTTTGTTTGCTTCTCTCCTATATTACTTATAATCAGGGCCGGTTCTAGGCATAAGCAACTTAAGCTTTTGAGTGGGACCCACAACATCTAGGGGGCCCCAACCGCTGGGGAAACCCTGACAACTAGGGGAGAGGGGGCCCCAAATAGTTTTTTTCTTAGGGTCCCCAAAAGGATAGAGGCGGCACTGCATGTAATAATAACATAATCTTTCATTCATAACCTAAAAAGGAACATTATTTTATCTGGAAAAGACAACCTTAAAACGTCGTTTGTAAGTAATTAAGCTTATTTGAAAATCTCTGTGCAGAATGCTGACAGAATGGTGACAGGGTGTTGAAAGGTAGAGAACCTCAAGTGAATAAGATTATTTGTTACCTATATCATAATTTGGTTGGTTCTTAAAGCTAGCTTGGTATAAATAATAATCCCGTTATAAAAAATATAACAACCATGCCTGATTGCAGAATCAACAGTTTATTTACCTGTGGAAACAAGAGGCAACAGGCGGACGAAATGTCTCGCAGCATACGCAGTGTTGCACTGAGAGGGTTTCACACTGCTGACTGTAATTAGACTGGTTCATAACCTCCTCAGAGCCGTGATGCGATACACATCTGAATGTGTATAGAGTATACTTTAAGTTCACACCATATCCTGGAGGCGAATGTCTGTTTCATTTTAATATCCGGCGAACGAAATAGACTACAGGACTTTCATTGTTGTTAACCGTTATGTAGGGTGCAGGTTTGGAAGAGAGAAGAGCAAATTTATACTGAGCCTGTAATTTAATTAGTTTACCTGAATTGCGATAGCATAGCATTTCTCCACGTTGGACTTAATTTGTTGCATAATTTGTTATAGATTCTCTGCATCTACAAGCCTTAATACCACGTGAGACGAATGTGCAATGACAGCTTCTCGACGCGCTCAAACCGCTCGGCTCCATTCTGGCATTCCAGAGCCCTGGCATGGAGACTGCACGCTCGCGCAGGTTTCCAGGAATGGGGTAACACACAGAGCCGCACTTCTGAATGTAACTAACGACGGATGTTTTTGTTTAAATTTTCTTTAGCTTAATTTGATTTTATTCCGCTTTTCTTAATTCTGTTCGAACTACATTGCTATGGCTTGGCCGTGCATAAGCAGAGTGTGCTGTCTGGCACGGTTCTGGAATCAGTTTGACAAATCCGATCTTTCAGTGCCACTGACCATTCAAAACTACTCGGACATCGCTGACCAAGAAGTGCGATCAGTCACCAAACAAGTACCGACGGAGAGGGTTCTGAGTCACAACTATTCCACCCCTGACCACCGCGAATCATCCCAGACACCCGGAGATGTCCCGGGAACTCGGAGATCATTAAGGGGCCGGAGGGAGCCCAACTTCAAACCCCGGGAGGACTATCATCAACCCGACGTGCCTTTCTCCAGCATCACTCAGTACAAGCAGGATTACAAACCCTGGCCTATTCCGAAGAAGGAGAATTTCCCCTGGATTAATGACGGGAAAGGGGGCGACATTGGTTCGGATAGCCCCAATAACAGCCAGACAAAAGGGGACAGGGGGGAAAGGGATAAAGAGCTCGAGGGCAGAGAGAGCTGGGGTGAGCATGGGACAGGAACAGCCAAAAGCTCTTACAGGTAGGCTCCATCAATCTGACGCTTTCGTTTCAGCACCAGGAGCTGTTCAGTCCACTCACTCTTAACCCGTTAACTCACTGAGCTTCGAACTAAGGATTCCAAAAGTACATTTACAAATGATGCACTCAATATTAAATACTTATAATATAATAAAAATAATATTAAATAACTTCAACAAACATTAAGCTATTGGCACCAATGTAATATAGTAGCCTGATTATTATTATTGCATTATAATACGATTGCTCTTAAACGGAAATTACAATATATACCATTCTGGCATGCGGCAGTATATCGTGTGTATGAGTGTGTGAGTGTGTGTGTGTGTGTGTGTGTGTGTGTCTGTGGGTAAGAGAGAGTGTGAGTTTTTACACGTGCCCGTTGCGTTAACTGAATCGAATGTATTCACCCTAAAATTGTTTTCCCCCTTGTAACCGTTCTGACATATTAATTTGTCAAATTAGTGACATAAAAAAATTATAATGCCGTTTTTTTGTGACCATGGAGGAATGAAAACGACTCTACAGAATCTATTCAGGCCCAAGCTGTATTATTATCTAAACAGACTCGATATTATACCGTGTGAAAAGCCTTATTAGGATGTGGAAAGGAAATAGATATGGAGCCAACCCTGATGTCAGCCATTATAACGCAACCACTATAAGACAACAAATGAAAATCATATTAAGTCAATCTAAACCAAGTCGAGTTTCATCATTTCGCAACTAGAAATTAATGAGTAGCGTTATGCTGTATAGCGTTCCAAAGTTAGAGCTAAGTCTGATTTCCTTTAATATCGGCAGCCATCTTACAGTACAGCTATGTTAGAAAATCTTCATTGCAAATATGTCCGACTCACAGAAACACAACACGCTGAGTGAATTACACGCAAATGGTCATAACAAGTACAATAGATTCTTATAATATGCATCAAAATATATATGTTCAAAACAAACAAAATCCCAAAACATATCTGGATAATTTATAAATACATGTATTTTTTTTAAATCTTGCTCTCACAATTTCTCATTGTCAATTTCACAAGTATGGCCTTGTTGTATATTAGGGATGACATTACACTCAGACTGGTTAATTCTTACTTAATTTGGCTTGGTGCACACAATAATACTGACATATTACAGCCTAAACCTGAATAAGCTTAAATCAAATGGACTAATCAATTGTTGAGTGTGTAAAAACAGGAAAAAACACACTTGCAGAGCTTGCTCTTTCCCATCCCCATCCTCTCCTCCTTGTAGACAGGAGTACCGGCCCTGGGTGGGGGCGAGGCCAGCCAAAACCACCAGGAAACAACGACCTCCTGCCCCTTACGCCAGCCCTGGGCTTGGGGTCTCCCACCTCCCCAATGAGACCAGCTACCAGGCTGCTTACAACGGAGCCAGGGAGACTTTCAGACACACAGAGCTTCACCAAAGGGACCACAATGCCACCATCTCCATCTCTGCCCCCCAGACCACTGCTACCAACTCCACCTCTATCGCCCCCACTACCACTACTGCATTCCAGAAGAGCAGCCCGCCTGAGACACCTGACCTCGCTATAGGGACCATGGGAGAGGTGAGGTTTATTTTAGTCACACAAGGGCATACATCAGGGTTTGTAAGGGTTTTTCAAAATGGGCCGAATCCTATAAATAAATCTTAGTGGTGGTATCTTGTCCTATAGCGTCCCCGATGACTCTCTATTCCTTACATAGGACTATTTCTGAACAAAGGCAACGCTACTTGAAAGACATAGACAACACAAACACACTAGGGACAATATAGTCTGTAAAGCATAGCCAGGTGCCAGGTGTTGGCTTGTGCTGAGGAATCTTTAAGGGGGGGGGTGGGGGGGTGCAGTGTCCTACCCTAAAGCTCCTCAGTGACCCAGCTGTTTGGAAGGATCACGTAACACCGGAACATTGACATATGACATTGACCTCATTATAGCAGGAAATTCAGGCAGAGAAGAGGAAGTCTATGTAATTTACATAGTTGGCCTGTTCGATTTAGAGATCCAATCACATGCCAGAGTGCATTTAGACAGGTAAGGAGACACAGAGACAGACAGGGAGACAAATCAGCTGTTAGATAGACAGAGAGGTTAGATACTGAAATACTAGAATTTTCCTGTCTGACACCCGGGCAGATGTTGGGCAGTGCAGGTCAGATGTTGCGTGACAGGGAGTACCTTTTTGGGTGGGTGGGGGTGGGGGGTATCCTGGGATTTAGTGCCACCCTAGCACTTCCCCCGCCCACGTCTCTGTGCCATCTGTCAGAGAACGTACGAGCTGACTGTCTCGCCTTTCAATCACACCCAATGAGGAAGACACATTAGCAACAGCACCAGAATGTATAACTTTTCATTTCAATGGCGAATAAAAAATAATGGGGTTAAACTTAGTAAGCAAGCTGCGTGGATGGATGTTTCCCTTTGTAGCTTGTTTTTTAAAACAATTCCAGCGTGCCTGAGGTCATATCCACGTCTATATCTTTCAGAAATGGAAAGAGCCACAAATCCAGTCAAAGTAAAATACTGTAGAGTACCAGTTCAGCAGTGTTTAATAGGCCACAGGAATTAATAGGAGTAATGTCATCTGTCGTTCATGGCCTATTAATAACCATGGCCCAGATAACAGGTTGAGTTGTGGGTTTTCAGATCATTGTAAAGGCACTACCTTGACCTGAAATTGTGTCAGTGATACTGTAAGTAACTGGGAACGTGTTTAGTGAACGTGATTCACTGAATACAACCTACCCTTATCCAAACCCTAATCTTAACCTAACCCTAATCTTAAACTAATTCTAACCTCAATAATCTATCATTTATGCCTAAACCTAACCCAGACCTAATGCCTATCCCTGCACCATAAACGTGTATGGGCAGATTTGTTTGTATTTTACAGTCCATGTGTGAACTTCTGAGGCCAGTTTGATATGTAAAATTAAAACAAACACTACTCACTCACACAGCACTCAGGAAATGCCCGTTCCCCATGGTTTTAGAAAGGTCAGGCATAGTGTATGGTGGCCAGGGGGTGTAACGTTGGCCAGGGGTGCGGGCAGCACAAGAGCATAGTATATGGTGATGCATAAAGGTAGTATATTGATAGCACCTTTAAATTAGAGACACATTGACTTGGAGTGTCAGCATAGCATGAGTGCCAGTTGGTCATAAATGTTTACCAGAACACTATCTCAATAATTCAAATCAAAGGATGCTAAATTGGTCTACATTTCTTCTGCAGTATTTTTGCAAGAAATTGACCCATCAAATATGTATTCATTGAGTACTAAAAAAGTAAAGAAATACAGAAAAGTCCCTTGTGCCAATGAAGAAATCTTTCCATGACTTTTAGCCGAGCATGAGTAGCAAAAAATAGGACCCAGCATATTTTATCCCCTTGATGATGTAGGAGAAATCAGCTTTGATCGATTACAACAAGGCCAATTTCCTTTTTACTCTTTTCCAACACAAATCCTGACCGTTTGATGCAGCAGTATATTTGTCCACACTTGGTCAAACATCATTTCAACATTCAACACTCGATGTAATTTACATCAATTTTGCGTACAATTTCATTTATCCTACAGAATACATCGCTCCTGTTTCTGTATGCTGCAAGGAGAAAACTGCAATGTGTCGCTGATTATGGTTCTTCTAGAATATTCAAATGCGCTGACTCAGTGTGATTGGAGCATTAAAGTGGATGTGATTAACATCTAAAGAAACGGGTCCAAATTCATAGCATTCTCTTATCCATGAAGGGAATTTGGTAGGAACAGTCTACACCTGGGTTATTCAACTTCTGATTTGGAGGATGGTGGCTTCATTGTTGTTTCATGTCTGATTAGTGGTTGCAAAATAATTATGGGGTGATGATGGCTTCTGGTGCTTCTTGTGTTACTCCCCTCTTCAGATCTTAAAAAATAGAACTGAGAATACAGGGCTGATGGATGGATGGATGCAAAATGCACATAACACCATTATGTCCTCATTATGCTTTTTCAATCTCTTTTATTACCTAAACTGAGCCATTAAACATGAAGCCTAAGCAGTCTACAAGACATTTTTTGAAAGCATGCTAACTTTCTGAGTGCTGCATGAATGTGTGCTTTGTACTGTCACTATATACATATTCCTTTGGGTTATCCTTTATCTCTTATGTTGTCTTCATACATTAAGGTGATGACCCTTTACATATTACCTGTACACTGGGATTCTTTGCGTAATGTGATATTTTATACAGGAGACTGGCGAGAAAGACAAAAATGGAATAAATGGAATAGTATCAAACAATTTAGTTTTTGACAACATTCCACCAACACCATTCCAGCTATTACAATAAGCCGTTCCTCTCTAATTCAGATGCCACCAGTCTCCAGTGAAGTGCCTCCACTTCCATTTTCAGAGACATAAAATGTAGTATTGAAACACAATATAGTTGTGTCCAGAAATGACCCAGATCTGCTCCCATTGGTATCTCTTCATATAATGTATATTTGTGAATAAATGACACCAAAATAATCTTATTTTCACTTTCCTTTCAGACATTTAGGCATATCATTCTGTAGTTCCATCAATCTAGTTGTTTTTTCTCCCATAAGACATCTTTAGGACCTTGAGGAAATCATTAGCATGGCCAAAGGACAGGACTTGGCGCTTTATAAATTTGAGATGAACTGAGTGCTTTTGCTTTGTTCAAAATCCCATAAACCATGGAGGAAAGAGGTAGGGGTTTATTGTGGGTTAGAACTGCATGAAGAGAGTATAAAACAGTGCAGACAAAACATCCCAGCAATCACCTCTCTTCGCAGCACTTTGTGGTCTCTCATCCTCTCCTTTCACCCTCCCTTCACCCTCTCCATCCTCCCTCCTTCCTCTCCCTTCACCCTCCCTCCACCCTCTTCATCCTCCCTCCTTCCTCTCCCTTCACCCTCCCTCCTTCCTCTCCTTTCACCCTCCCTCCACCCTCTTCATCCTCCCTCCTTCCTCTCCCTCCACCCTCCCTCCACCCTCTCCATCCTCCCTCCTTCCTCTCCCTCCACCCTCCCTCCACCCTCCCTCCACCCTCTTCACCCTCCCTCCTTCCTCTCCTTTCACCCTCCCTCCACCCTCTCCATCCCCCCTCCTACCTCTCCTTTCACCCTCCCTCCAGCTCTTCCTTTCTTCTCCACACTGTGACTCTCCTGCCTCCCTCTCTCTCCCTGTTCCGTTGAATTGGACCGTCTCTCTTTCCCACGATGCGCCTGACTACAGACGCTGTCAGGAGCCAAGCCAGCAGGGATCTGTCATGGGGAGGGGTGGGGGCTGGCAAGGGTGAGAGGAAGAGTGAGCAGAAATGGATTACTTGCCATTTTGTTAAAGTGCGATGCGATGCCGCGTGTTGCAGTCTTTTCAATGTGAATCTAATTTAGGAGAGAGCCAGACCTGGCTGCTGTGTGTGGGAGGAGGGAGGGGTGAACCACACAGACACACAGAGACTCAGGAACACACAGGGAAACACTGAGGCACACTCACAAACTCTTAACTAAACCACAGTTTGAGACATTTTCTATAGGCACAGGTTGCCGTCCAGCTAACGTTTCGCCCCACTATATCTTCCCCAAAAACCACAGACTTAGAAATGAAAAAACAGCGTTTGAATCAAACTCTGTGCCATTACCAATCAACTGCACTGACTTCGCCAGATCCATATCTCATTATCATATCAGGACTAGAACATTATACTTGATGGATGCAGCAGGCAAATTTCCTTTTAGTGTCAAGGATAATTCTGTTTGTGTCGGCTGAACAGGTACGGCTGGATGCTCTTTCAGAAAGTCCAGCATCAGCAGCATTTGCAGTGATGAATTCTGTCTACTAGACCGCTGATGAGCTGATGCTCTGTCACTACACAACCAAACAAGCCACCTCATATATTATCCTAGCTCATTATATCTTTTATCTATAGGCATAAGACCTGCCCTGCCTGTGGTTATCTTTGAATAAACCTTGTGTTGTTCGTTTTTGCAGGAACATTTGGTAAGGACCAAGCTCTCTCCCAATCCTTCTGCAGTGTTTCAAAGTGGATCCAGGATATTCAACATATGACTGACTCTACAAACCCTTCTACTGGTTAACGGGAGACCAAAGAGCCAATGAGGGAATGTTATCTGTCCATTCCACATGACAATAGAAATCTATGCAAGGAATGTACATTATCTTAATGTAAGGAGAAGTTAGCTTACCAGTGCAGTAAGTCGGAATAACCGTGAATGAATAAACAGAAGTTGCAAGCAATGATTTTACAATTCTGCTTTAAGAAAATCTAATATGCATGAAACCAACTAGTTTAAAATCAAGCTTCTTTTGCAGTTTTAAGACATTAAGAAAAAATTGCTCAAATATGATTGTGTGTGTGTGTGTGTGTGTGTGTGTGTGTGTGTATGTACAGGTATGTTAGTGTGTGTACCATTTGAGTTGGAATGACTTGTGTTAAATGCTTTTTGGTCCATTCTGTTGGAGCATTTCAAATACCATGTGAGGGTTTAAATGAATAGTGTTCCTTTGATCTCTGCTAGTATTTAATGGAAACAAAAAGTATTTATTTAATTAGGTAACTATTTTGAGAACATATTTGTTTGGGTGTATCAGTTAATTTTGTATATTTCTTGTTCGAGAAAATTCTAGTTAAATATGATGTGCAGTATACTACAATAAAACGATATAAGGTTCCTAATTCTTGTTTGTCCTTCTGATGTAGATTTTCATGCTGATGTTTCATTTGAAATCTCTTGCATCTTTTGGTTAAATTGGAACCCATATTCAGAATTGGAACCCATATTGCATCTCAGATGAAAGGGGGTAAGTTGTAAGAAAGGTTAGTTGAGACACCTCTTTTTGACCAGATGATGAAGAAGTCATCATCTTGTGAAGGGAGAAATCACATAAACAAAGTGATTAGCAAATTAGATATAAAAATAGTTCCCCAATTCAATTGAATGTAGTGTTGGAGGTTTCATGACACTTGTAGCTAAACCAAAGTAATGAATTGCAGCATGTTACTATATGTCAACTTTAGTAACTATAAGCTTCAATGTCACTAAAATCACTAAGCTTCCAAAACCTAGAATGAAAGGACATCCCTGTGACTGTTTATTTTGCTAGAATATGCACAAAAAAATTTAAAAACCAAAGTGAATGTGATTGTGTAGAATTGTGTTTTGCGAACACCACACCTTACTTTGGTCTGAATGAACTAGCATGGAGAACAGCCTGGGAGATCACTCAGGGAAAGCAGCCTGGGAGAGCAGGCAGGGAGTGCAGTCAGGGAGAGCAGCCTGGGAGATCAGTCAGGGAGAGCAGCCTGGGAGAGCAGCCTGGTAGAGCAGCCTGGTAGAGCAGGCAGGGAGTGCAGTCAGGGAGAGCAGTCAGGGAGATAAAACACTGAGAGCAACTAGTCAGAGCAAGCTGAGCAGCCAGGGAGAGCAGCCTTTATGTCCATGATGGTAATGATGGTACCGGCACACAGTGTTCGCTCTGTTCCCTCCTTATGTAACCCAACTCAACATTGCCAACGCCTCGGAACCAGAAATCATAATGACTTTTTTCCCTTGTCCGTCAATGTGATTCGCAAAATAAAACAACATATAGCAGCATTTGAGCTGTGTTTCCTTAAACCAGCCCTAATATTACAGAAAGCTACGCTGACAGGACCTGAACTTCTATAACAAGCAAACCATATATCTAATCTTACAGCAATGTAACTTTCTCAAACCTAAACTTAACCTAATCCTATAGTTATCTAGAGCTGTGTTTAAATTGGTTTTATCTGTGAAGAGTAACACTGCAGTACTGAAAGACCCATTCAAAACAAGGAAGGGCTAAGCATGGTCACTGTTTTTGAATATGTCTCTTTTAAACTGAACACATTGCAAAGCCACCTGAACACATGGCAGATCTAAGAATAATGATCAGAACCGTAGGAACGACAGTGTGACACTCAGGGAAGCTAAACCCGGTGGCTAGCCCTGGTTGTCCTGACTACGTTCTCTGTCACAAAGCACTATCACGCTATAACATTCACCTCTCAGATGTTTCTAGTCAGTCACCACGGCTGAAAACATGTCTGTTTCTTTCCTAAAAACAACTCATGCTTCATAACAAAGGTGACCATCATAGGCAGGTTCTGTCTGGGACCTGCATGAGTGGTTTTGTTCCTGGCTGTTTGAATTGCAACTCATTATATGATCTTCCAGGATTGCAGAAGGCCAGTACATTCCTGTTAGATTGAGTTTAATCCCTCTCTCTGCACCAGATCCCTTTTTATCCCTTTACTATCTCATTTGCCGTCCTTTCATTGAAAAACCAGGGAGGGAGGCAGGCCCGGGAGTGGAGCCTGCATATTGAGAGAACATGAAGTCCTGCCGTCTGATCCTAACACGGTCTAAACCAAAAACAGACAAAGCCTCCCCAGCCTCCCCATCAGTCCAGCACCATGTAATCCCCCCCAATCTACTGCAGCACCGTCACACACTGTCACCCATGTGACACAGACTGTTCCTATGTTTAGAGAGGGGATGGATTCCTGCTGGGATCACCCATGTCACAAACTGTTCCCATGTTTACCAATGTCACACAGACTGTTCCCATGTTTGCCCGTGTCATAGACTGTTCCCATATTAACCCATGTCAGACTGTTTCCATGTTTACGCATGTCACATAGACTGTTCCCATGTTTACCCATGTCACATAGACTGTTCCCATGTTTACCCATGTCACAGACTGTTCCCATGTTTACCCATGTCACAGACTGTTCCCATGTTTACCCATGTCACAGACTGTTCCCATGTTTACCCATGTCACAGACTGTTCCCATGTTTACCCATGTCACACAGACTGTTCCCATGTTTACCCATGTCACAGACTGTTCCCATGTTTACCCATGTCACAGACTGTTCCCATGTTTACCCATGTCACACAGACTGTTCCCATGTTTACCCATGTCACAGACTGTTCCCATGTTTACCCATTTCACAGACTGTTCCCATGTTTACCCATGTCACACAGACTGCTCCCATGTTTACCCGTCTCACACAGACTGTTTACATGTTTACCCATGTCAGACTGTTCCCATGTTTACCCATGTCACAGACTGTTCCCATGTTTACCCATGTCACACAGACTGTTCCCATGTTTACCCATGTCACAGACTGTTTCCATGTTTACCCATGTCACAGATTGTTCCCATGTTTACCCATGTCACACAGACTGTTCACATGTTTACCCATGTCACACAGACTGTTCCCATGTTTACCCATGTCACACAGACTGTTCCCATGTTTACCCATGTCACAGACTGTTCCCATGTTTACCCATGTCACAGACTGTTCCCATGTTTACCCATGTCACAGACTGTTTCCATGTTTACCCATGTCACAGACTGTTTCCATGTTTACCCATGTCACAGACTGTTCCCATGTTTACCCATGTCACACAGACTGTTTCCATGTTAACCCATGTCACAGACTGTTCACATGTTTACCCATGTCACAGACTGTTTCCATGTTTACCAATGTCACCGACTGTTTCCATGTTTAGAGAGGGGATGGATTCCTGCTGGGATCACCACAGACTGCCAATGTCAAACAGACTGCCAAGTCATGCCATTAATACAAACACAGTTTTATAAACAGGTTTTCCATTTTAATTACAAGAATATCGATCATATTTTTGGTGTGTACTGGAAAATGAATATACAATGGTCAATTGATATTATTTTTAGAATACTTAGTTTGGTCAAACGGGCAAGGTTACCACTCCTTTCAGCCAGCACACAACACACTAGCACTCACCGGATTCATACAGAAAAACTAATGAAAATGATCATATCCACCAAAAATCATGTACAAAACATCTAAAATAATAAACTGATATTTTCATGAATTCATCTTGACTTTCTCACTCACACAATTACAGAAGACACAGACACATTTACTCACTCACACAAAAACAAATACATAAATACACAAACACACACAAAACCACAAATCTCCTGACACGCCATAGAAACGATGTTGCTGGTAGCAGGGCTTGATATGCATTCAGAACCAGTCATTCATACAGACAACAAACACATGTAGGGTCGTAGTGGTAAGGAGACACATCCTGTAGGGAAAACAGAAGATTTGAAATGTACTTCAACAACAGACGGTCAACACAAGCGGAGTGGACCAGGTAGAAATCCACTGTTAATCATGGACTCATGAATGTGTTTCAGTTATCAGATGACAACAGTAGTCCTTCAGGGACATGTGGAACTGGTCCTGTTCCAGATTGGTATGTACTTTTGCAGTCCCAGTCCTGAGCGTTGACATATGTACATGCTTAGTCCTCTGGAGCACACACCGATTTGGGACCAGGTCAGGAGCTCACACACGTCACACAAGTCTGGATTGGTCTTTGTTCCATTTTTACTTAGTCAGTTCATGACTAAATACAAACTAAAAATTGTAGTTTGTGAATTAACCGAACCGTCTCCGGTCCAATTTATGGTTCAATGCATCACTTAATGAAATTAATGACAATGGGACTGCTCCCAGAATAGTATATAAAAATTAAGTCTAAAATTGGGGGAAGTCGTCTGATCAATACAGAATGTCTGTAAGCCACTACACTCTTCTCTTTGTCTTAATATTTCAACACATAACCCAGACTAACAATTTTTTGCATTTTTTAACCATTAGAAAACATTTATGAGCCAACTATGTTTAATAAAAAGTTTGTGTGATGCTGTTCAGGCCCCAGACTGCGAGGATGCGGGGGCAGAGGGACCAGACTGGGGGGGTTCAGAGACCAGACTGGGGGGGTTTCAGGGACCAGACTGGGGGGAGGGTCATGGACCAGACTGGGGGG
>JACXGJ010005371.1:0-39471 GCA_016801105.1 Esox niger
CAAACCAGAAACCCCACCCCTCCCCTCCCCCCTATCTTCCCCTGGGCTAGACAGCAAGGCATCTGTTTCAGGCCACAGCTTGGATCCCCCGACCCTGTCTGGACTCCACATGCGGGCCCTAAATCAGTGACCACAGAAGGAGCGAAAGTGATCGACGCCCCCCCCCCCACCACGTGGCCATACTGCGACATTCAAGTGTCGCTTCGGCAAAGTCCCAGTGTGTCCAGTCGGGATCCCGACTGGTGATCTGCGAGACGTTGGTTCCTCGCTGTAAGAGTGTTTTATATCGCTTCTTCAATGCGATAGGTGAGCCGATCAGGTATGGATTATCTGCACTGCTAAAAGCTCCCCCCTGCTGAGTGAAATGCGTTGCCATGAGTCCCATTAACGGCATCTCCTCCAACTTAATAAGATATACCATGAACTGTAAACTATATTGTTTACTATACTGTGTGTTTTACTGAAAAGCTGTAAAATATACAATTAACTATACTGTGAACTTGACTGTAAACTTAAAAATACACCAACCAACTGCAAACAACTAAACATTACCGAAGACTGTAAGGATGACTGGAAATGGTGCTGTGTAAACAAACAGGAAGTCACCATGTTAAATCACTTTTAAGTGAGCAGTTCCCAATAACAATTTATTGTGGAAGAGAGTGTGAGTTACGAGAGAGAGTGGTGTTAAACCTCTCTGCCCTTCAGTTCCACCAGTGACTGTTTCCTCAGAGTGCTCGTCTGTACCTGTCATGTCGCTCCGCTTGTCCGCCCAGCGGGACGCCCTGTAACCCCTTATCAGCCTCTCAGACATCAAACACCCGCGCTGATCGTTATCAAGATCCCTCTGGTTCTCCCTCACAGCACTGTGTTGACCTGACCTGCGCTTGCTGCTCCTCGCAACCTCTCCTCTTGTCAGTGTGAAGCGCCGTGCCTTGATAAGGCCGTAAGCCCTGGTCTAAGGACACGAGGAAGGTTGTCGCTTTTCACCCCGGCCGTTCCTCAGCTGGGCCTGCGGTTACGAGTTAACTGAGAGCTTATCTTTGACCGATACCGAGGCTGTCTGGACATGATATACATTATATGTGTTGTGAGTTGTCGTTCACCGTGAACCCCCAGACTACAGGACCACAGTGAAAACCCACTGACCCAAGAGCACCTGAAACCTCTGGGTTTGAAGGCCACATGAGTAGAGCACACAAGGACAAACTCACAATGTTCACATGGATTCCTGTCCTTTATAACATTATCTGCAACAGGTAGTAATTCATACTTAACATCATTCATTGTGTAGATCTGTCATTCTGTTCCTGAGCGAGGCACTTAACCCCAGTTGCTCCCAGGTCCTTGCTGAAAATGAATATTCTGACCTGGTCATAAAACAAGGATAAAAAAATTTGGAGTTAGAAAAACAAATTCGCGACTGCACGTTGTGGGTGAGTGTGTGGGGTGACTCTGTGAGCCCGTTTTGAGCGGAGTGAGCGTGAGAGGTCAGGTGTTCTGCCACCTGGTGGTTTATGAGTAGAAGCTCTGAGCCTCTTAAAGGCTTTATATCGTGGTCCATTCCCAGTCTGGTTGATGGTGGGCGAGTGAACAGTGCGTGGATGAGGTAACGCAGGTCCTTAGTAATGCCGTAGGCTGCCAGCCGCTCTTCGTCAGCCGGTCTTCATCCGGAGGTGGTCTCTAAGGTTGTGGGTGGAGCAGTTTCCATCCAAGCCCTCATCATCCAACCAGTAACAGAACAGGTTATTGGACTGACCCCCGGAACCGACAAGGTGAAACATCTGTCCTTGAGCAAGGCATTTGACCATAGATGATCCGCTGTAACACACGCTACATGTAAACCAGGACTAACACAAGCACTCAATACATCTGTATTTCTTGGCTATTACTAGGGTGTGAACCAGGTATTCCTCGCACACCGGGGTTTAAACAGCGCTCCTTCCCCACCCGATGGTCACAAAAGTCCATCTGGCAAGTGTTGTGTATATTTATGGGGGTGTCCAGACAACACAGTCAGACAGAAAGGTGCCCAAAGTCATGACCTAGCCCTGACCTGGTCAAAGGAAGTGGACACCCCGCTCAAGACAAAGCCGGTTGGGGTGAGAGTCTGAGAGGCTGGGCGATCGACCTCCAACAATGGGGGGCTGCGCACTCAGACTGTGGGCCACACAAAGGCCAGGACGGCCCCTCCTCCGTGCTCACACACAGTGCAGCAGTGCTGGCATTTCACACCGCTCTGCGAACAGCCATTCAGTCCAACCCCTGTGTAACCGGACCTCCGGGCCTGAGCAGAAATCCAGAGTTGTCTGCCGGGATCCGTCCGGGGAGGTGACGTCATCGACAACTGTCCTCCACCTCCAAACCCCACCACCCCCACCCTCTCCGCTGTCTCCGCCAAATGGACAGAGGGTTTAAAAAAAAAAAAGCTGGTTGTCACGGTGACTGTGATGGCCGAAACTGTAATAAAAATAAAAGCACCGGCTTTGTGGTTTTTAATGATGTGGCTAAATGGCACATCTGCATAATGCAATCTGGAGGCTCATGTGTTTAAGTTTAAAATAATTGGTGAAGAAAAGCAGAATCCCAATCTAAATGGTCAGAAATTCAATTATTTTATACTCTCCTTTTGCATAGTGAAATGCTTTTTGCACTATTATATAAAGGCAATTTACTATTTACATTTTCTTACAAAATCTAAATTCTAGTAATGATGTAGCAGATTGAAAATCCTCTTTTCACCCCTCATTACGGGAAAATGCTAAACAAATGACGGACCATTATAAAGAGGACAATAAATTGAAGAAGTAGCAAACATCTAAAACCTGTCACTTTCAGAACACAGGAAGATTAAACTCACTGGAACTGTAATCTGGTGAAAAGTCGATCCTGTCCCAGAACACAGATGAGTAGCCAGAACAAGGTTAGACTTTGGAGTAGGAATGGAAGTGTTTCCAGGGTCAGACGTAGAAGTTTGAGCTCTCAGAAGAGACATGACAGTGACAAGTTTGGTGTTGAAAGGACACATTCAGAAAATAACCTTAATTTAATAATTGTTTGAACTGGGATCAGTGCATAAGCTCAGGCAGAAGAGATCAAGTCTGGGAAAAATTATCCATGATCCCCTCAAAATACATTCTCCAAACTCGTCTTTTTTTTTTTTTTTTTAAATACACACTGCTGTTATTCACGCAAGGGAGAGTGCAGGTTACTAAAAACGAATATTCATCGACAGAAAAAAAACTCCGGAATACAGCACAGAATTAGAAAAATGTACTTGAATTAGTTTATTGCTCTTCTTCAAGGTTGTCAATCATTCCGGACCTGATTGAATGCAGTCAGTAAGACAGCCTTACGTGGCTTGAGGTAAGTGCATGGGGACCAATTGCACCCTGGGGAATGAGAGGCTCTCCCAGACCTCTCGTCTGGGTCAACAGCCCTCTAGCCAGGGCTAAGGAGAGACCACAAGCCCCTCCAAGCAACCCCCTGACTGCTCCTCCCCCTCTACCTGTCAACAGTGTGGGTAAAGGTGTGGGACTGAATATCAAACAGGCCGGAGCCTTTGATGTGGATGGCAGAACAAACAGTGATTCGACCTGAGTCGTAACAGCTTATTTGTCCCCTTTAGTCATTCATGGGCTCCTCGTTGAATGTCTATGCCTTCAAAGGGCTACTTCCATGGGCCTGTGGTACAGTAGCCACCACGGCCCTGTGAGCGCTCTGTCTCGCTAGGCGGAGGAGGTCTGGGGGAAGGCCATCTGGCTTCCTGTTCCTTGGTTTGGATATTGATTTACTGGTTGTACATGTGAAGATTGGAGGACGCCAGCTGCCAGGAGGAGCCCGGAGCTTTTAGTCCCCCCAGATCCAAGCTCCACCTCCTGGCTGACACAATGGGAAGCCCATTCATTTGCGTGCTTGAAGACACAGTCCAGGTTCAGAGTGTAATGTAGTTACACACAGAAGCAGGGCTGCATTCTCTTTCACGTAATAGGTGAACATACTTTTTAATCAGGAGCAAAAAGAATAGGCTTTGTTTCTCCCAAATGAATATCAAAATATGTGGAAACTATTAGACTGTAGCTGTCATTATTAATATCCACTGATAACTAATTAACAGAGATGAAGACCACATTCAACTCATCACTCCTTAACTACTGCACTGTGTGGGTCACTGGTGAGCTTTCACAGTCAAGTCTTTACTGAAACCATCTATTTTAAAGAGGACTTCTGTGTATCACAACATCCCCCTTCCTGTGAAGGAGGCCAGAGCATGTGTCCTGAGTCTGTCCGCATCAGGTCGGAGGTGCCAACACAGTGCCTCGGTTACGCTCCGTTCCTCATCGCTCTCTTCATTTCACCCCAAAACATCTTTCCCTGTCCCTAAACCCCCTCCTTTTCCAACACAGGCCTGTGACATAGTCGTCCCAGATGATGAGCGGAGATTTTTATTGCAGTGGTCTTCGGGCCTGGCAGCAGTCCAAGAAGGGGGAAACCTGGTCTGTTTGGACCTGAACTGGTCACAGGCGCCCCCTTCTGGCCGGGACGATCCCCCTGGCAACCTCCCACATGGCAGTTGCAGCACTCACACTTCAAAGTGGGAGATCAAGGGTACGCTTTTGCATGACAATGCCCCATCCTACCTCCAACCTCCTTCTGCTGCATCGTGCCAGACCCCGGGACGTGGTGACCCCGGTGGACAAAGAGGCTGGGGACTCCCGCACGTCAGAGTGAAGGAAACACTAGAGGAAAAGGCTTTGGCAAGCTAGAGGGCACCCGCTGAATACATACAGGAAACAGGCGGTGCTCTAACCCTGTCCGATAGAAACAGAAGGTGCTCTAACCCTGTCCGATAGAAACAGGCGGTGCTCTAACCCTGTCCGATAGAAACAGGCGGTGCTCTAACCCTGTCCGATAGAGAGTCGGTGCTCTAACCCTGTCCGATAGAAACACGCGGTGCTCTAACCCTGTCCGATAGAAACAGGCAGTGCTCTAACCCTGTCCGATAGAGAGTCGGTGCTCTAACCCTGTCCGATAGAAACACGCGGTGCTCTAACCCTGTCCGATAGAAACAGAAGGTGCTCTAACCCTGTCCGATAGAAACAGATGGTGCTCTAACCCTGTCCGATACAAACAGGCGGTGCTCTAACCCTGTCCGATAGAAACAGGCGGTGCTCTAACCCTGTCCGATAGAAACAGGCGGTGCTCTAACCCTGTCCGATAGAAACAGGCGGTGCTCTAACCCTGTCCGATAGAAACAGGCGGTGCTCTAACACTGTCCGATAGAAACAGGCGGTGCTCTAACACTGTCCGATAGAAACAGGCGGTCCTCTAACCCTGTCCGATAGAAACAGGCGGTCCTCTAACCCTGTCCGATAGAAACAGGCGGTGCTCTAACCCTGTCCGATAGAAACAGGCGGTGCTCTAACCCTGTCCGATAGAAACAGGCGGTGCTCTAACCCTGTCCGATAGAGAGTCGGTGCTCTAACCGTGTCCGATAGAAACACGCGGTGCTCTAACCCTGTCCGATAGAAAGGTCCGTGGACGATGACTTTGCAGGGTGTAAAGTGACCTGGCAGATGACGCTGAGGTTCAGGCAGACATTGAGTGGCCACACACCCTAATTGTCCTGATAAATTGATCAGTCAGCCTCTGATTGATAACACACACACACACACACATACACACACACACACACACACACTGTACCCCACTTATCTTTTAAGAAAGCCGACCCACTATCTTGTATTAGGAACCACATGCGTATGACAGTGAGATCAAAGGGGTCTTTTCTGGCACTTTCAAAGGAAGGACTGGGTCTTTTATTGCTCTCGGGACCAGGAAAGTTTCTCATTCTCACTCCGACATTCTTCAATCAGTCCAGAGGGATCCTCTGAGTGCAGGAGCCTCCCACGCCGAGACGTTTCCGTGTGAAATTATTTCAAGTGTGACTTCTGTTGATCTCTGACAAGGCATTGTTGTAGAAATAAAGAGATAAGCTTCAGGAAGGCCCCTGATTAGGTGGTACTGGTTACAAACTGAATGATAACACCCCCAAATATTTATCTAGCTATGTTTATGAAATCAAGTACATCAACCCTAAACAGCCACACCCTTCTCCACCCCCGCCAAAGAGCCAGAGCAAGGAGGAACATGCGGGGGTTGTTGGGGAACCTCTTTTGAACAGGCTGTCATTTCCTCTAGAGGGTTCTGTTATTCCAGTAGCCTCGTGAATGAGCCAAGTGGCCCAGCCACAGACAGGAGGTGGGCTCTTCACAGGCAGATGAGGTTGTCAGCCCTGGAGACACACAGGCAGAAAACAAACATGACTTAACATGAGAGGAACCTCTGGAAGCTGCTAGTTACTAGGAGGAGGACTTGTGGATGCGGAATGGTGGGAAGAATGAATTTTAAACTTAGATTTGGAATATGTTGCATTATCACAAAATTCACCAAAATGATTTCAGAACTGCCCCACCTCACCATAGAAAATCCTCTTATTTTGATAACGGGAAAATGAGAACCAGCCAATACTTTACAAGCTAAGCTGACATCGATACCTGCACTACAGACAATTTGAATGTAAACGTTTTTTAAACCTTTTATTTGTAATGGGGACAAAAAGGACTCGATGGTAAACTTTTTGAGAGACATGCTTAAACCAAGCAACCTGTTTTCAGATGCTAATGACTGATCTCGTAGTGTCACTGCAAACGGTTCCTGAGTTTGGATCACCCTCGTGTGGTGATTTTAAGAAGTGCATTAATGAAGTGTTCATTATAAATGGAAGCTGAACACCTAGGGCAGGGTTTCCCCACACAGATTTACCCTAGACAGGGACAAAAAACAAGCTCAATGGAGTTTTCCAATGAGCCTGGTCCATTGAGCTCGACTTTTTCGACCGGCAATAGTCGCAATCTGTGTCTGCGAAACCAAAGCCAATGTTTCATGCTTTTTTAAAGGATAACTCTCAACCCAGTTTCAGATTTTGTCACATCCCGTTTTATTAACAAAATGAACTCCGGTGAAACAGTCTTGGGATGGGGCGCACAGCAAATAAACAGAGTGTGAATAAAATGTCTACAACGCAGGTTTTCTCATTAATTTAAGCCAAGAGATGCAAGAGCGTCATCTAGTGGAACCATTGTGGGCAAAAAAAAACTCTATTAAAATTTTTTGTATATACTAAATTGCATACAATAATGTTAAAATGTATTTGCATACAATAATGTTAAAAGGCCGCCTGAGAATGTTTATTAATTTGGCAGCCAGTGTATATCTGTGAAACACGGCATAACATCGAAGTGAACAGGATCGGCTTGTCTGCGCCTATGTAAGATATGGTTCTGGCCACTAGGGGACACCATGTCCCAGAAAACTGCAAATAATTTTTGGATGTCATCCAAAGAGATGGATAGAGGCCTCAGTGTAAATTAACTGTAGCTCTTCAAAAATGGCCGTACATTCTGCCGTATAAATGTCACAAAGTTGTTGTTTTTTGCGACATCCCCAGGTTTTCGGCAAAATGTATGTGAACACAAAAACGGATTACTGGGAACCTACCTTGTGATAACAATAATCTCTCTTTCCATCTCTGTGAGGTTCTCACGCATACCAACGCTCCCCGTACCCCTCCCTTTAGGTCAGACCAACGTGACGCTATCGCATGACCGTAGATCGGGTTTGTTTTCGAACTTTTGCGAAACAAGTAGGGCTGCTGGCCCAACAGAAACTTATATAGATATATATATATATATAATAGCGATGAAATAGGAAAGTGAGAACATTTAAAGACCGTAATGGCAACAGTTAAAGCAGATGACAGACTGACAAGTTCTCAGGGCTTCATGTGCGTTGGTTTTGCTGGAGTTTTCAGTAAAACGGTCACATCGCCTCTGGAGGTGGTAAAAATTAAAACTCAAGTAGGCACGTTTCACTGTAAAAAAGGGTTTATGCACAGCTTTCTTCTCGTCTACCAGAATGAAGGACTACAGGGATTTTGGAAGGGGAATCTTGTCTCCTGTCTCCGTTTGTTTCCTTACAGCGCGGTCCATTTGTCAACATACAGACAGTAAGTGAATAAACATGGTTTACTGTTTCTGCGTAAATATGGCATATTCGTCCATAATAATGTAACAGTAACTAGTTAAGATGGATAAAAGTTGGTATTGAATATCGTAAACAATTTAGTTTAATATCCGCTAACATATTTCACGTATAGCGACATTGTTTGAAAATGCCGTTACCTTAAGTCAACCTGGCTTTTGGGGGATTATGAAATAAAACACTTTTGTTTATATATTCAAAGAGTGATTTGGACATTTGAATATGTTGAGGTTCTCTCAACTTATGTGGTACATTTCATTGCTAACTACCAAACTCCAGCTAGCTGGCTAGGTCCTGTTTTATTCATATCTCTTCCGGTGTTTTTAGATTCCTAATAAGTCACGCCTTCTAACCTCGTCCAATCAGACGTCTCAGAGAAATCAGTCGATCACTGTGGCAAAAAAAGCCTGACAAATGCAAGAAGTCCCACTTGACCATGCCCATGATAGATAATTAATGTGTCCTGGAACATGGTGTTTTTTTTCCCAGACATAGACAGACAACTGATGAGCTAACAGAACCGTCATGTGCCAGCGCATGTGCGCATGCTCCCTCCACCCTGAGTGCGGGAGAAAGCTACTCAGTGGATGAATGTACATTGTGTTCCCAGAACAGGGCAGCTGTTCATGATTTTCGGAACAGCTCATTAATAAACAGCCCCTACGGATCCGATTAATTTGAATGCCCCAACCCCTACTATTCTATTTTTTATGTGTGAATTACTATTCATAACGTCGAACAGAATATTCTAAATTCCGTTCATGGCGTGTTTATTAACTATGACAACAGATATTCGGTTAGATGTTTAGTGTGTTACACAGTCAAGCCTATTATACATTTAGTTGAAAATTCCTTGAAAATCCTCAATACATATTTGAAAAAATTTAATGACAAATTCAGTGAATGCTTTCATGTATTTGTTTGACGTTCTGGTTATCAATCAGCCTCGTTTTGGTGCCACAAGGACGGCGTTGTTGACCTTTTTGTTCTGACTTCCTAGGATTGTCCACCTCCATATGGATGAGCTAGGCTACATCTCCCAGTGGAGGGCCATTTTTGCCGGTGGGCTGGCTGGCATAAGCGCTGCGTTGGCCACCTACCCACTGGAGGTGGCGGAGACTCGGCTAATTGCTCAGAACCGCAGGGAGCCCGTCTACAAGGGGGTGGTCCACACGCTCTCCAAAATATACAAGACCGAAGGCCTTCGAGCACTCTACCGGGGTTTCTCTCTCACTGTCCTAGGTACACACACACACACACACACACACACACACACACACACGTGCGCCTGTCACAAAAAGGGATGTTCGTGAAATGAAACGGCTACAACTTGTTCAGTTGTCGCCTGTTTGCTTTTCGCGGGGAACACCTTGAACTTTGGCTATAGTCTGAAATGTGGAACATTGGTGATGAAGGGTGATTTAATGTGGCGTTGTTGACATTGCTAGTAACTGTGGATTTATATTTTGCTACAGGTGCATTTCCTTTCTCTATTGGCTGCTATGCAGTCTACATCAACTTGGATACGTTGTGGAGGGAGCCTCAGTTCCGGTTCAGCCCCCTGCAGAACTTCATCAATGGCTGCCTGGCAGCAGGTGTGGCCCAAAGCCTCTCCTACCCCTTTGAAACTGTGAAAAGGAAAATGCAGGTATGTTCACTCTACTGATTAGGACTTTTTATTCAACCTTTGTTCAGCTTGAGTCCAGGACTTGAATTCGACTCCCGGTTTTCATGACTTGTGTTTCAACTTGGACTCTACCAATGTTGACTCTGACTCATACACACCTTCTCATGATTGTATTTGCACTTGGGCCCCATGATGAGAAGGATATTCAGTGCGCAGAGCAACAACTGTTCTGTTCCCTAGTTATTAATCATGACCTGCCTGTTTCTGCTTTTGGATGTTAAAAGCACGACAGTGTGAAAACTCCTTCCCCTTTGCTGGATTGGCTGGGTAGTGATGAGGACAATCTCCCCGACAGTTTTCTTTATTTTTCTCGTCGATTCTGGGAAGCAGGGAGCTTAGTGGTAGGATAGTGATCAGAGCATCTAAACCTCCCTTCTGAGTCTAGTCGCCGGTGCTCGAGTTGAGACACTCATCCCTATGGCTAAGTCAAAGCCCGGTGCTTGAGTTGAGACACTCATCCTTATGGCTAAGTCAAAGCCCGGTGCTTGAGTTGAGACACTCATCCCTATGGCTGAGTCAAAGCCCGGTGCTCGAGTCGAGACACTCCTCCCTATGGCTGAGTCAAAGCTCCGGTGCTGGAGTCGATACCCTCATCCCTATGGCTGAGTCAAAGCTCCGGTGCTGGAGTCGATACCCTCATCCCTATGGCTGAGTCAAAGCTCCGGTGCTGGAGTCGATACCCTCATCCCTATGGCTGAGTCAAAGCTCCGGTGCTGGAGTCGATACCCTCATCCCTATGGCTGAGTCAAAGCCCCGGTGCTGGAGTCCCCAGGGGAGGTTTGAAAACCACCTGACTGTAACGCTGCTTTAGATGCCTCCAGACTGTGAATACCACATCTGTCCATAGGGTGGCACAGTGTAGTAGCATTTCCCCCGCAGTTGGAGGAGGTTCTCTTCTGCGCTATTCAACCAATCCGGAAAAAGTGGAGGAGTGTCGTATTAACTTAACAAATCAGAAGTCTTGTCACAGGCTCTCTCTCTCTCTCTCTCTCTGTCCTCTTCCCTGAACTGGCAGTGCTGACTGTTGGGAACCTATGGGTCCAGTGAATCTGTAGTAAAACGCTGGTCCTTACATAACAGAACACGTGCCTTTGACGAAGCAGCCTACAAGTTGATCGGTTTTCTACTTTCTAAATTAACACCAAACACGGGTCACTCTGAGTTTAGACCATAGGTATTTAGGTATCAGCAGGTACCACAGATTCATTCATTAGGGGCTTGATGATTAGATGACAAGTCTAATCAATTTTTCTGTTTCTGGAATTGATCAAATCCAAGTTGCGACTGTCAATCTCTGGGAAGGTGGAATGTCTATGGTTTACACAAACATCTTTCATTATATACTTTATAAACCACCCAAAAACAGCTATAGTACTTTACATATCCCATACATTGGTCTGTCGTATCAGTTCACGTCACCCCTAACATGGCCTTTTTATGTGTGAGTGGAATTATTATTAGTGATCACAAGTTGTTGTGGCAGCTGAGAATGTCAGCACTGTTTAGGGTCTGTCTTGTTCTCTCTGTTTATCTAAATATAACTTCCTGCTGTCGCACAGTGGCAAACACCAGCTCCTATTGAGAAGTCCGTAAAGGGAACGGTACTTGGTCTGTGATGTGGCTTGTCTGCGTTCAGACGCACAGAATCGACCAAACAACATTTGTTCACATCAATTCCATGCTGCATTCACCCTTTGTAATCTTTTAACATGTTGTCTAGGTGTCGAGCAGCTGTTTAGGGCAAAACAAGGAGGGTCCATTAGAAACACGTGAACCCACATGCGAGCATGTTTAGGGAAGCCCGCTGAAGAGATGAACATATGTATTTCCTGGTTCACTCGAACCGGGATAGAATTTCCTCCTGAAACTCAACCGCTTGATTCTCTTTGGACTGAAGTATCAATTAATGCTTTACAAAATGACAGCCATCCCACGTTTGCTTAGTTCAGTTGTTTTCAGCTGCTATATTGTGACTGTTCAATGAACACTTATTATGAGTGCAAGTGATTTATGTGAGTTCTGCCATCAGGATGGAGGTAATCACATGTGTGACATTGACACCAGAATTAACTGTTAGGTATTTTATCAGACATTTATACAGAATTACTAACCCAATTTGGATTTATAACAAAAATTTAAACAGGGGATTTGAACCAACAACCTTTTAGTTGCATTCTAAACCGCTAGGTGATCCACCACTCCAATTATCATTCCAATTTGTTCCATTTTATGTGGGTCACTTAAGTTGAATTTTATCCCGAATACGTAATTAATGAAATCATTATGTATTTGTTGTAGTGTTGCTTTCCAGTCTCCTAGTTGCATTCACAACTGGAAGCCAGTCATTACATAATCTGGTGTCATAACCAATCAGGTATTTTGGTCCCACCCTCTCCTGCCAGGCTCAGAATCCTCGGCTACCCCACTGTGGTGGGGTTGACATCCACTTCACTGGAATGCTGGACTGCTTCAGGCAGGTGGTCAGAACCCAGGGTGTCCTCACACTGTGGAGTGGCCTCACAGCCAACATGGTCAAGGTAGGACCTCCTGCGACGTTTCCATTTTTGTTACAGGCCGGACAATATCCTGATACTGTATTGATTTATTGTGCGATACCCACAACCCCTCAGTCGAGTATGTTATACATATTAGTGCAGTAATATATCATCAGACCAGTACAACCAATCTTCATCTCCGAGTAAAACCATTAAAAGATGGAGTCCTTGAATGAGGTGCTCTCTGGGTACATCGATGTTACGAGCTGTAACTGGAAAAACATGCGCTGCTCTCATCTTTCATCTCCGAGTGGCTTTTAATGATGGCAGTGTAATTTAGTTGTTGGTTTTCTACAGACACTTATAAAAGCTTTTGATTTATTGACCCAACGGATGTCTTCCCTGTTGGTTACTCCTCAGATTGTCCCCTACTTTGGCCTTCTCTTCACCTGCTTTGAGATGTGCAAGCAGGTCTGTTTGTACCGCAATGGGTACATTGTGTCTCCACTGAGCTATAAGTTGGCCCCGGGTGTGGACCAGAGCATGAGGCCTACCGAGGTGGAAGAAGTCAAACGTTACCTGAAGAACAGGAGCTTTCCGTCGCGGCAGTGAAACCACTGGTAAAACCGTTGGTAAAACCTTTGGTAAAACCGTTGGTAAAACTGTTGGTAAAACTGTTTGTAAAACCGTTGGAACAAAAATGCGTTTGGAATGCTTATAGGGATGATGACAGTTTGCGTATGAATGTCTCTAATTATGTCCGTAATGTTAGCTTGGATCCAATGCTCTGAAAACAACAGTGGTTATAGTCATGTCTTTTAAAGCTTTGTGTTGGTGCTTTTGCAACCGTTTCCAAATCAAAAGTCAGGACGTTGTTAGACATTAATCAGACCGTATCGAATTTCAGAGGTGCAATGCAATCGTATGCTGTACCGTTTCATACATTATTGTATGACTTACACTTTCATACATTATTGTATGACTTACACTTTCATACATTATTGTATGACTTACACTTTCATACATTATCTCAGGAGTATTCAACTCTGGATCTCAAAGCCGGTTTCGCTCCGTTTAAATTTTCTCTAACACGGGACTTGTTTGGACCTGGAATAACTGGTATGTGCAAGTAATGACAGCCAACAGGTTCTGGTCCACTTAGAGTTGAATACCCCTGACTTACATTTTTACTGTTCGTTCAGCAATAACTTATTCAGTGCAAAGTTCTTGTATGTTTTTTATGTTACTAGAGGAGTCACCAGACCAGGGCTTTCAGGATTTTAGCCCCAGATGTTTTATGTTCAGCCCAGGTTGTTATACTAATGTACTAATATAAGTATATATTCCAGTATTGTTACCTCTGTATTATTTGCCTTTATGATATGTTTCTTACACGAAGGCCATGAACAGAAACAAAAAGCACAAACATGAATTTTCTTACCAATGCAATGTAGGAACATTTCTTCACAATGTTTATTTTTTCCTAAGAAATTTAACAAAATCCTATATGCTTTTTTCCTCTTTAATTATAGGGCTTTTTAAAACCACTGTTTCAGTCAGAAGTCTTCAGCCATCAGGGACCCTCAGCCATTCCATGTATTTGATCAATTCCAGAACCAGCACACCTGATTAGACTTGTCAGCTAATCATCAAGCCCTCGATTGGTGAATCAGGTGTCTGTCCAGGGCTGCAATAAAATTGTGGAATATCTGACGGTCTCTGAGAAGAGGGTTGAATATTTGATTTTAATGATGAATGTAGCTATGTGATTATTCACAAATGTGATACTACCACATTTTGTATCATTTTGTGTTTACAATTTCTCCAATTACTTAGATATCACTAAACCGTATGTTATCATCGTATGTTACAGTGAACTGGTGAAATTAAACAAATGCATTATTTGAGATTCCGAATATTTTTATGAATTTTACTTGAACAGTAAATGTAATGGCTGATATTGACTGTCGCTGATGCGTACTCTACATCATAGAAAACCCAGGCTTCTCAACAATGTGATGTTTCATATTAAATGTATTTAAAAAAATGTATATGGCTATGTGAGACTAATGTACATTATGCACAGTTAATTACTTTTGCCAAGCAAGGAAATGTGCCTCCACTGAATATGAATTGACAGTGTATGCATAACAACAAACATGTAGTTTTTACTAACACAAAGAAAATGAACGGACAATTTGCTCGCTGTATTATAAACCGGCATTCAGCAGAACGTCTGATGGACAAGCTGAATAGAGAATGGGTGTATGTATGTAGTTGTCTCCTATATGATATCTATTTTAAAGGTGCGGAACAGTGCACTCTACTGAGAATGCCCTAGTCTGGTGAGTGTAACCCGATCTGCAATTTGTCCCAGTGACCCCATTCCAGCCAAACCCCTCACCTCTTCCACATTACAACAGTGAGAGGACAGGCCGCAATATTTAATTTCCCCAAAATATGTTAGTTGTCGATTGGATTATTTGAAAGGCATCTTTTAAAAGTCTGTTTGTCACAGTTTTTTTTTCTAAATCTCTTGGTCATCTTTTTGTAAAACTATGATAAGTTGTGTCAGGGTCATAATAATAAAACATTAATTATAATTAAGGCTGATTTTATCATGGTGTCCAATTGTGATTTTGTTTGTGACCCTGTGAGAATCTGCAATGGAAGTCAAGGACATTCTAACCTGGTAGTGATCGAGGTGACCTTTTTCTCCTATATCAAAGTACCGTCTCACAGCTGATGATTAACTCAATGTACCCAGGCGTTTCATCTGTTAGAAGCTGTTATTCACATGACCTTTTGTCCTGAAAACTCAAACCCAAAAGTTTTTTCGAAAGGCATAATCAAGGTTTAATGAGCGTCAATCTTTCATTCACTGAGTCAATAACCTTTTTAATGACATGAAAACAAAAGGAGCTTTTTAGACGTTTCCTTTAAATTTATTTTTATGTTTATTTCATTTAAACTTCATATTAAACATTTAAGCTATGATTTTGTTTTAAATGAAATAAATATTAATCACAGGTCATCAACAGCTGAGTTCACATTCACAAGACTGGGGAAAGTCATACAAAATCGGTCTCCGCCCACTAAAATCCTCGGTCCCACCAATAGCATTCCACCTTCAGCTCCCGTTTTCTCTCGCGAACGCAGTGGTATTAAATCCGCTCTCATTTAGAACAATCGTCCATTTCGACTGAGCCGGCATACCCCAGCAGTCCTTTGGTTGAACGGGAAGGTTTCTGTGTAACAACGTCCTTGATACTAACCGAAAATGAATGAGACCGTCATCTCGTTTGCCAAGGACTTCTTGGCTGGGGGTATTTCCGCTGCCATCTCCAAAACAGCTGTAGCCCCTATTGAAAGAATCAAGCTCCTTCTTCAGGTACGTTTGATTGCTTTTTACAAATGCGAAGTAGCCTTTAAGTTTAGCCGACACGGCTTCGAACGTTAGCCCGGTTAACGCCTCGACTTCTACTTTCGCTTGCATGTTTCCTCATCGGTGTTGTCTAGTTCGCTAACATGGCTAATGACATTGGGGCGACAAGGTTGCAATGTAATATTTGTGAGCATCCTCCGTTTTCATCCGTCCTGTGAGATCTCTTGAGAAAACTCTGCTCCAGAAGGCGGGTGTCGTCTTCAGGTATTTGGCTAACGCGAACTAGCCGGTTAGATAACAACTTCATTTTTCAATGGCTAACATTGGTTGTTAACAGTTGAAGCTGATCTGAAATCACTGCGTTGTTTTAACTCTCACTGTCAGTTTAGTCGTTAATGTAATTTTCCCACAAAGTTGGACATTAACAATATTAATTGTGCCCTTGTCCACTGCATCAAATATGGCGCAGCTAGCAGCACTAGGCCTGATCGCTTGCCAAGGTCGCAACAAGGGGATGCGTCATCCGGTATGAGCGGAGGCCTAGCGATAACCAAGGTCTTCCGTGCAGAGAGGCGGGTCCTTCTGTATTGTTAATGTAATGTTGAGTAGCGAAATGCTGGCTGTCTAACTAGGTTTTTCGCTAACAGTATCCACGTTCGCACAATATTGACCGTGTTTCACTGCAATTAGTAGCGAAGGCAGGGGTGTTGTCTACGTATTCCTGGCAAATTTTTTTATCTGGCGGTTCTTACTTTGCTGAGAACACTAGCAAAAGATTGCGCAACGATTCAAGTTCACACTTCATGTTTCTTCAGCTGTATACTGGTCTGTATTTGTTAATCGCTTATTAATTTAATCTTCTAAAGGTTTGTTTTAAGTGTGGCATTAGTTGTGGGTTTTTAAACATGTATTTTTAATCACAGGTGCAACATGCCAGCAAACAGATCACTGCTGACAAGCAGTACAAGGGCATCATGGATTGCATTGTCCGTATTCCCAAGGAGCAAGGGTTCCTGTCGTTCTGGAGAGGGAACCTGGCCAACGTCATTAGATATTTCCCAACCCAGGCCCTCAACTTTGCATTCAAGGACAAATACAAGCAGCTCTTTCTGGATGGCATTGACAAGAAACAGTTCTGGAGATACTTTGCCGGTAACCTGGCCTCTGGCGGTGCTGCCGGAGCCACCTCCCTGTGTTTTGTCTACCCCCTCGACTTTGCCAGGACCCGGCTGGCGGCTGATGTTGGCAAGGCGGGAGCGACGCGTGAGTTCAATGGCCTGGGTGACTGCTTGAAGAAGATCTACAAGGCTGACGGTCTCAAGGGCCTGTACCAAGGGTTCTCCGTGTCTGTCCAGGGAATCATCATCTACAGGGCTTCTTACTTTGGCGTCTATGACACAGCCAAAGGTGAGTCCGCTGACCGCTCCGAGCGCAGGCCTCTGTCCTAAGGCTCGGGCAGAGAAAGCGTCCGTCCTGCTGCTCTTAAATCTTGCTCTAATCCCCTTCTGTTTGTCTGTAGGCATGCTTCCAGATCCTAAGAACGCGAGCATCTTCGTCAGCTGGGCCATCGCTCAGTCTGTGACCGCGGTCGCCGGTCTTACATCCTACCCGTTCGACACGGTCCGTCGGCGCATGATGATGCAGTCTGGACGCAAAGGAGGTAACCGTCAACTTCTGAACACCTCCCGGTCATGTTAAATCCGGTCTGCCCCGAATGTTACCGCCTGTCATCTGTTAGGCTGAGGCGTGACCGTTTTTGTGCCTGTTTTCTAGGTGACATAATGTATACGGGCACCATCGACTGCTGGAAGAAGATCGCCAGGGACGAGGGGGGCAAGGCCTTCTTCAAGGGGGCGTGGTCCAATGTCCTCCGAGGCATGGGCGGAGCCTTTGTGCTTGTCTTGTACGACGAGTTAAAGAAGGTCCTCTAAATTGTTTTTATGTCCACCTATAAATGTTGTGAGATGTTTAAACTGTAACATATCTTGTACATTTGGAAGGACTTGTCAAATTCCGCCTTATTTATATAGGGACCAACTAGTACGTCCCTGCTAGTTGTACCGGGGAGATTGTTTTTTTTTCGCTTTTATTTTGCCCAATGTTTGTTTTATTTGCCCCTCACCAGAATGTCATTCCCTTAAAGTAACTATGCCAGGACTTCAATTGTGAAACCCTTCTCATCCAGATGGTCGGTTTTTAGTCAATACTGTTATAATAAAGAACCTGCTGAATGAACCTACAATTTACTGGGTTTGTGTGTCTATGGAAGTAGCAACACAAATGTCTAGTGTCTCCTTTGCACTGGTTTTCCGTGAGAGCTGGCAGCCGGCGTCTTATTCCTTGAAGTGAAACCTTAAGAGCTGAGTCGTCCTCTACAGTTGTCGTTGGCTTCCAGCCAAAGTCAGCTGAGTGGAGCTTGGACTGAGTGGGTGTAATGTTCCAAACTCAGACGACCCAAAGATAACGACTGCAGAGCCATTTAAATAGAAGGCACTTGCTTGAGTTTTCACCCAAGGTGAAAAGAATGTTATAGTGCAACTGACATTTGCTCCAGGAGAATGCAGGGATTACCTGGTGAAGTGGATTATTTAGCCTTCTAAATACTCTCAAGTCTCTTCCTAGTCAAACTGGTCAGTTGCCTTAAATAGTTTTAATTGCAGATTAACCAAAAATGACAATCCCGCCGAAAAATGTTTGAATGCCGGTCCACGTGAAGTAGCCTGTTCAGAATTTATTGGATAACACAGCCAACTCCCTTCAAAACAAGCCATCAGGAACTTGTTGGCAGGATTTTAAATTGATACAAGTAGGAAATGGAGCAAGTGGGTGCTAATGTGTTTAAAGACTGAGAATTCACGCTGTAATGTCGGGGATGTGCCCGGACATACGATCGCAGCAGCTGCAGGGAAGCATTGGAGGTTCTCCAAGCGGTCAGCTGGACGAGTGTGGAAGGAAGTGGTGTTCACTGCTACTTCGGTACGTCACCGCTGGCTGCAATGCAGGTCGTAACCCTGTCCTGTCACCTACACCCGCACGGAGGAGCCAATGTCACCCATTCCAGCACGGAGGAGCCAATGTCACCCATTCCAGCACGGAGGAGCCAATGTCACCCATTCCAGCACGGGGGAGCCAATGTCACCCATTCCAGCACGGGGGAGCCAATGTCACCCATTTCAGCACGGGGGAGCCAATGTCACCCATTCCAGCACGGGGGAGCCAATGTCAACTATTTCAGAAGGCTTGAGCTCTCCAAACGTAGTATTGTGTCTGAGATGCTCTTAAGCGGAGGACACTCTTCACGTAATGCCAGATTACACGTGATTTACCAGCTGAGTGTGACGATCCGGTAATCTTCCTTTGGCAGCATGTGATTTAAAGGACGTAATCCTTGGCGTCGTTGCCATGCTGGAAATGGTGTTGACCGGTGAGCTACAATATCTTTGGCTGATCTGGACAGTGCAGCATGTATTGGCTTAATTGGAGGGTGTAGTCAGAGGCATGTATTGGCTTAATTGGAGGGCGTAGTCAGAGGCATGTATAGGCTTAATTGGGGGGTGTTGTCACAGGCATGTATAGGCTGAATTGGAGGGGGTAGTCACAGGCATGTATAGGCTTAATTGAGGGGGTAGTCACAGGCATGTATATGCTTAATTGAGGGGGTAGTCACAGGCATGTATATGCTTAATTGAGGGGGTAGTCACAGGCATGTATATGCTTAATTGAGGGGGTAGTCACAGGCATGTTTATGCTTAATTGAGGGGGTAGTCACAGGCATGTATATGCTTAATTGAGGGGGTAGTCACAGGCATGTATATGCTTAATTGAGGGGGTAGTCACAGGCATGTATATGCTTAATTGAGGGGGTAGTCACAGGCATGTATATGCTTAATTGGGGGGTGTAGTCAAAGGTATGTATAGGCTTTCAGCCTTTGATCACGGAAATCTGATTATGAAATTCTAAACATGTCAATACCTGGCTTTAAATATGCTGACAGTGCAGAGGGTTTGGATACCCGTTTCCCAACTTCTATTCAAATTCCACTAAGTCCTACTGGAGGAAGAAGAGTTGATAGTACAAACTTGAGAAGCCTGGAGGTCGGCAAGATCTGAACACTGTTTGACCAAAATGTCACTTTTGCATGTCCCAACCTAATTGGTCTTTTTTCATGCATGCATGTTTCAAGCATGTTTCAGATCGTTTATAATCGACATAATTATCAATAAGATAATCAAAATGGGGATGTCTTTGTAGATTGTGTAAACGCAGTAGTAGGCCAGAAATGCCCTACCTCTGTCCATATCATGTTTTTTGCGGAATGACATTTACACCCCCTCCATATCTGCTTCGTCACCGATCAGGAATGTGGTTGTCAGACTGCAACACTCCCTCTTCAGGGGAAAGAGGTGACTGTTTTACGTGGATATTCTGTTAAAATGATTACCTACACGTGAGGTGCTCCTTTTATACATCATGTGATTGATTTATACAAATTAGAGCAGCACAAAGTACTATGATGTCCTACCCCTGGTATATGGTGTCTCAAATGTCACGTTCAGGATTCAAAGCAACCAGTTTATAAATAAATATACAATTTCCTTCTGAATATACAATTTCCTT
The DNA here is from genome assembly GCA_016801105.1 of Esox niger. NCBI lineage: Eukaryota > Metazoa > Chordata > Actinopteri > Esociformes > Esocidae > Esox > Esox niger. Next base: position 20,289 of record JACXGJ010005371.1, read on the forward strand.
CTGAATATCTATCTATCTATCAGCTCTGGAAAATATTAAGAGACCACTCCTAATCTTTCTTAAATCAGCATCTCTACATCTATGGCAGCCATTCCATTCCAGCGTATGTTCAATTCCGACACAGGCACACCTTATTTTACTAAACAAAGTACTGATAAGGTGATTACCTGAAACAAATCTAATTTAATGAGGAAAAGTATAAAAATTAAAAGTTTTGCAAAAACGACCAGCTGGATGGCGAAAACAGTGTAAGTAGTACCTTAAAGGTTATCTAAATAAAATATAATGATTCAGCCATCACAAGAATTTAAAAGAAAAGCTTTGACTGAGGAAAAAAAGTGTTCACTTCTGGCTTTACTGGCAGAGGGATACAGTGAGTATCAGGTTGCTTCCATCCTGCAAATTTCAAAGATGCCGGTTCATAAGAACAAGGTCAAGCAACAGACATTGGGGACAACAAAGCTACAGACTGGCAGAGGGCGAAAACGAGCGACCGATTTGACCATCAACTCATTTTAATGTCACTCAACAACCATAGGATGACATCAAGGGACCAACAAAAAGAATGGCAAACAGCAGCTGAGGTGAAATGCATGGCGAGGATGGTTCGAAACAGGCTTCTAGAAGCAGGACTGAAGTCAGGCAAAGCTAGAAGAAAGCCCTTCATCAATGAGAAGCAAAGAAGAGCCAGGCAAAACACCATTAGGATTGTACCGTAGAGGAATTGAGTAAGGTCATCTCTGAGGAGTCTCAGCGTTGCCCAGCACCTGGTCAGATGGAGACCTGGAGAGAAATGTGGTTGCAGATCGGTGATGATCTGGGGAGGCTTCAGCAAGGCTGGAATCGGGCAGATTTTTCTTGGTGAAGGACACATGAATCAAGCAAAATAGAAAGATATCCTTGAAGAACACCTGCTTCCTTCTGCTCTGACAATGATCCCCAAATCTGAGTGTTTTTCCTGGTATTTTTACAGATTCCATATTCTAAATGGCATTGTGATCTGTAATTAAGAAGCAAGGGAACTATGGGTATACTATATTCACCTTGTGGCTATTATAAACAGACTTTACAAGTGATTTTCGAACGGTAAAGTATTGCAGGTGGTCGTACCTGGGGCATACGTTCTAATTTACCCCAGCTTTCAACCAATCCGCATTCAGGGTTTGACCGATACTATATCACTGGTAGGTTATGATGGAAGGGGGACACTAGTAGTTAAGAGGTTGGGCTATAAACCGCTCAAAACAAGGTGACAAAATAGCTCTTAACCTTAATTTGCTCTAGATACAAATCGGCTATGACTAAAATGAAACGATTACTCTGTGAGCATATAGTAATGGAAAGAGTGCCATCATGTGGTAAATTTATGTTATTAGATTTGTAGGCCCTATCTGTGCACTTTACTCACTGGTGGTATAACGCAAAATAAGCGGGTCACCTATAACAAAACGATAAGTGTTGAAGCACAGGCTTTGCTTATACACCATGGGTTAGGGCAGAGGCGAATCCACGGCTGGGCAAGGCTGGGCCTGTTCCCTAACAGATAGAGTACTGGCCCATCCAATCAGGTTGCCATAAAAAAAATACTGATTTGGTTTTTGTGTTGTTTTCTAACATCTAACAATGTAATCTAATTGGTTACATCGGATCCGATATTTTGATTAAATGTGGTTAGGCTATCGGACGGATACGTCATTTACTCCTACAGTATCATTTCTGCCCTTTATAATGCACTGTTATTGGTTGATTATTTGTTTCATACTTCTTTGGTCGAAGTCGTACTCTGAAAGGCTGTGTGTTGTAGCTGCGCTAATAATAAAACTGTATTTTGTTAGGAGATGTTTTTTTTTTGCTGTATTTAGTTTTTGTGCCCAGCCAATTTTACTAATGCCCAGCCAAACAACTTGACTACGCCACTGGGTTAGGGTGTAATCCTCCCGCCCAACAAAACGTCAACCATTTGTAGATAGGTCCTTCCCTGTTAGTTTTTTTTCTGTCAGGGCACGAAGACACGTTTTGCAACTAAAATATTTAACCTTTAGTTCACAACGTCGAATATGACAACAAAACAAATGGTTAACCATTTCTTTACAGGAAGTCAGAAGGGCTTTCTGATAGTGCTTTTTGTCTACCTTACAGCAGGCTGTCGGTGTGCAACAGATGTGGTTTGACCGTGTGTCCAAAACAATTGCAGTCATAAAGCATGCCACTAGGCTTATATAAAAACAGCAGCTGGCTTGCACTGAGGAGGAAGCCTGGTTCCAAAACGAATGCAATCACGTTTTTATTAACAGCTCCTGTGTGGGCCAGATCATCGTGTCCACGCAGTTAAATCGTTCAGAGTGTAGCAGAAACTATAGCCTAAAAGTTTGACTTTCAAATGGTTAAATGCGGCATACATTCCACCTGAGTAAATTAGTCGTATATTTAGGTTTCCTTTTACGATTCGCAAATGAACCCAGAACTATGGGATGCCGTTTTTAAAATGTTGCACGTTCTGTAATCCGGCACCGTTTTTTGCATATTTAGCATGGCCACTTTTCTGATATTTAGAGCAAAATTCATGTAATTTCGTGCAATAGCATTTGCAAGAGTAATGTTCCGCACTAATTAAAAATTATACAATAATATCGTAAACGTGAATGTTAAATATAAATGTAAGTGCTAAATATACATATACATTTTGAATAGAAATGTACATATTAAATATAAATGTTAAATCTACATGTAAGGCTTGAAAACTGAAAATATCGTCACACTCAGCCAGGCGTCTTATTCACAAAACATTTCATCTGACCACTAGGAGGACTCTTAAACTGCACTAAAACTTCCTAGTTAAGAGTTTCTTCTTAAAACGTATTCACAAAGCTGCTGAGGCCAACTTTTAGTAGGGAACCGGGAGACTGGTAACAGGTCTTAAAGCAAGAGTAGAAGGGGTCTCTGTCAGTGAATTAATCATAGCAATACTATAGGAGGACGTGTCATGTTGCCATACTGAAATAAATATTTAAATGTAGGCTAATTGGCACTGATTAAACATGGAAGCCAGAATGATATACTGACTAGTCAAGATATGATCAGTATTTTACATGTCTGACAGCTTGTAAATAAATGCTTGTTTTTATGCATTAATTTGTGTAATTGTGTCCCATCTATAGCAACAACTACACCGGGTGTTCCAGCTATGGCCATGAAGTCGGCTTTATTTCTTTGTAGTTGGAGAACATTATGAGGAAACAATGTCGGACGAAATGGGTTCATCAAATAAGGCATTTATTGTTTGATGTAATATTCTACTGACGGATGACTGAGATATACGTAGATCGTCTGCGCTGGATAACTGTATTTTCCCTGTGGCCAAGTAGCGTAGAGTCGTCACAACCTTGATCTCTGATGTTATTGGGTTGTTTCTGTTTGTCGGCGAAGTAACTGCATAAGTGACCAGCTCTACTGTAATACCCTGGGGATTAAGGTGATACCTTGTTAAAAGCTCAGTATCAATAAATGTTTCTAAAATATCGACCTGATTACGAGGCGGTTTGACGGTCCTAAAGTTAGGACTGACATGTCCATTTTTATAAGAGTTACTTCTAAATCAGAAAGTTAGGAGCTACTTTTAGCCTTAAGATGTTCTGTGAAAACGGCCCCAGAACTACATTTCTAAAGAAGACATAGAAAATGTACTGTCATTAGTTTGCATTGTCAGAAGTTTCTTTCATCCTCTGAGTTTCCAGTCCAACCCTGTACAATGTAGGAGCACAACATCTCAAGAACAATCCTTTTACAGTTGAGTGAGGAGGAATTGGATTCTGCAGGATCTGAGATCAAAGCAGAACATCCTCATGTGGGAGAGGTGATGCTTCATGGACATCTGCAGTCCAGAGACATTGTGCCGCAGAGAAAGCGGTTAAGAATCAAAGGGTTGCGTCAAGAACAATATTTTGACATGTTTATTCTGGGCCGTGTCCAAGTTTCATCTAGCTTGTGGACAGTAATCAAACTGATAAGATGGAAAGTAGTTGTACTTGGTGCGATGGACGGCTACGGTAGGATGCTCATCTTTCCCCAGTGCTCTAACAATAATCGGGCTGAGACTGTTAAACTGCTTTACAGTGCAGTGATAAGACAGTTGGGCAGACATCTGCATATTAGAACTGACTGGGGGGAGGGAATGTTCTGATTTGGGAGGATATGCAGGAAAGCAGAGATGAAGACTCCATCTTAACAGGAATTGCAGTGATGTTTATAAAATGGAGTCAATGGATGTGCTGGACTTGGACAATGAGACGACATATTTTTCTTATGTTCACAATCCCAGAATGAGAGGTTTTGGTCAGGGTTACAAGAGACTTGTGTCCAGTCGTTTAAATAACATCTTTCACTCTAATAAAAGGTACCTCTTCTGTCTCTTCTGTAACAAAATTGCACAAGATCAGGGAATATGAAATGAAGAGCTTATAAAACCTACACAAAGGAAGTTGCATGTTTGCCTTGGACGTGAGTCAACTATCCCCATACCCAGAAGAGACACCAGAACTAAATTAGCTGAAGCTGGCCTTAAAGGGGAAATATCATTTTCATCTGAGTGGTCTGAAATCAGGTGAGAAATATCAGCCATCTTCAGAGCCATGTTTGGATTGTCAGACAATCAGTCATTTCCATTTGAAAACTTAAGAGACATCAAACACTGATGAAACTAAAAGGCACAAACAGTTTCTCAAGTGTCTGTACATTATGGCAGAGGTAAACAATGTTTTTGTCTTGATGTTTTATGTTAAAAGGCAGCTCCAAACCTGCTTTGATGGGGGATTCTGGTAAAGGTTTGCCTGTCTCAACTTCAGGAAGAAACTGCTTATCATTTGAAGCAGTGTAAGTTGAACTTTCTGTGCAGCAGCATGGAATTTAGTTTGATGATACATACCTGATATATTTGGACACATTTTGGATATATATTGTCTCCATGTACGCAACTACAATGGATTTGAAATGAAACAACTGAGATGCAATTGAAGTGCAGACTTTCAGCATTAATTCAAGGGGTTGAACAAAAATATCTTATGAAATGTTTAGGAATTGCAACTGTTTTCATACACAGTCGCCTTATTTTAGGGGCTCAAATGTAATTGGACAAATAACGCAATCATGTATAAAATTATCCTTTGCAGGCAATGAGTGCTTGAAATCTGGAATACATGGACGGCACCAAATGCTGGGTTTCCTCCTTTGTGATGCTTTGCCAGGCCTTTACTGCTGCGGTCTTCAGTTGTTGTTTGTCTGTGGGTGTTTCTGCCTTAAGTTTTGACTTCAGCACGTGAAATGCATGCTGGATCAAGTTGAAATCAGGTGAATATTCCACTACTTTGTGTAAAAAAAACTCCTGGGTTACTTTCTCCGAATGTTTCAGGTCATTGCCCATCTGTTAAGAGAAGTGCTGTCCAATCACCTTCACTGAATCTGAGCAATATGTCCCTAAACTCTTCAGGATTCATCCGGCTGCTTCTGTCTTCTGTGACATCATCAATAAACAGGGGTGGAGCTAGGAGTTGGCTTGCAGTTGCTCAAGTAATCCCAGAAATGGGATGGTTTGCACCTTGTGGTAAACACTAATTGTCTTGTGAAGTCATCTCTTTATGGTGGACTTGGATAATGATATGCCTGCCTCCTTGAGTGTTCTTCACTTGGCTGGATGTTGTGAAGGGGTTTTTCTCTACCATGGAAAGGATCCTATGACCATCCACCACTGTTGTCCTCCATGGACGTCCAGGCCTTTGTGTTGCAGAGCTCACCAGTGGGTTCTTTTTTTATCAGGATGTACCAAACTGTTGATTTGGCCACTCCGGATGTTCCTGCTGTCTCTCTGATTAAGTATTTCTTTTTTTAGCCTAAGGATGGCCTGCTTCACTTGCATTGAGAGCTCCTTTGACTGCATGTTGTTACTTCACTGCAACAGCTTCCAAATGCGAATGACCCACCTGGAATCAACTCCAGACCTTTTACCTACTTAAGTGATGAAGAAATAAGAAAGGAATAGCCCATACCTCTCCATGAAACAGCTTTTGAGTCAGTTGTCCAATTAGTGTTGGTCTGTTGAAAAAGATGGGGCTACTTATTGAAAATCTTTACTTAAAGTATTTCTTAAATATGGATATGAATACCATCAAACGTATAAAGTTTTCACAGAGTAATTAAGATTTGCTCTTCATAATATGGTTTTCCCATCAGTTAAATATTTAATGTGGAAACATTAATTAAAATGTGTTCCTGTCATCAGTTTAGGAAATCAAATGCTTCATACAGTTGTACCCCAAATATCTCAAGCTTTTAATGGGTATCAACATCCTGGTATACGATTGGTGGGCATCTTCCAAAGTACATAATGTCAATTTAAAACTGCTACCAAAGACAAAAGGGGGTGTAATGTTCACAAGTCGATCCAATACTTGTCACCTGCTGCACATGGTGTTAAGGCAGAGAGGGCTTCTACTCATATTTGACTACAATAATACAGTTATAAAATATGCTGAAGCAATTCAATGTTGCTTCATTATTGATCAGTGTTTGGGCGTATACCTTAACTCAGTAACTTAACTGCAGAGACAATATCAAAAAACATTACTGTAAAGGGTTACATTGAAAGGGGGTGTACGGTATGTAGGATTTACTCTAGCTGTGGAAGCTAGGTGAATTGCTGCAAAAACTATTATCTTTGTAACCAATTCTGACCAAAACCTTTCAGCCTGTGTATTGGTAAACATCAGTCTGAAGGTGAGAGGGGCTGGTTAGGGGTTGCGTGTCTGGTGACAACACTGCACCATCGACAGACACCTGCAGGCTGGTGCTTCCTGGATGTACCCATGAGCCCCTTGGGACCTGTTAAAGGCCTGGGCAGGAATATATGAACACTGTTTCCAATAAAACAAGCCAACTCTGATCAGCATGCAAGGGTCTGATTGAAAACCAGGTTGGATCCACATGTTGTTAAAAGTACCGGGCTTTTACTAGATCAGCTGCTTCAAGCAGGCGGCTAGGCTATACTGTAGTGTTCCCCAATGCACTACAAAAAGACAGGGGTGATCAGCTAAACTTGGCCAACACCGGACTGTGTTAGCATGGCAGAAGAGTACTGTGATGTGTGCAAAAGTGATTTGAGGCCAAAAGAGATTCCATATGGCTTGGTTATATTTGCCAAGACAACTCTGGACAGTTCACTGGAAACCACACATCAGCAGTGGATATGCTCAGAATGACAGCTACACTGCAGTCCTATTTCCTTTAGTACATTATATCATTTCATATATTTCTCTCTATTTATAATGTGTGGGTATCAGTTATCCCAATTGGGAAAAACATGATTTGGCTAAAGCAAGATTAAAGTTTTAAATTGTCATGCATTCACCATGAAATAGAGTATGTCCTAATTAAGGATGAAAGATTGTTCCTCTTTTAACACAAAAGCTGAAAGCGGAGTAAGAACGACACTCCTCACCAGGCCTGTAATGTGACCTTCAGCTTAAAGAGGGGCACTTTCAGTTGAACAGTTTCAGACTGGGAGGACAGGGCCCAGAATAAACATGTTCGAAATATTGTTCTTGACGCAACCCCTTTGATTGATTCTTAACTGCTTTCTCTGCGGCACAATGTCTCTGGACTGCAGATGTCCATGAAGCATCACCTCTCCCACATGAGGACGTTCTGCTTTGATCTCAGATCCTGCAGAATCCAATTCCTCCTCACTCAACTGTAAAAGGATTGTTCTTGGGATGTTGTGCTCCCTAATGAGTTTGTACATGGTTGGGCTAGAAATGCAGAAGATGGAAGCAACTTCTGTCAATTTGGTCCTTAACTACAGTAAATGGTCCATGTATTCTTTAGAAATGTAGATCTGGTGTCCATGGCTGCCATCCCTCAAAAAATATCAAAATTGAGAGATTTTATTTACAAGGCTACATTAATCTTATACAAAATGGACACTTATGACAATACAAATTTGACTTGCGGTCATGATAGTGGTGATGACATGTGATCGCCATTCAAATGTTTAGCGAATCTGGATAATGATCGATCCAACATTGTCCATTATTTAAAAATGTACCGATCTCAGCGGTGTGGTCGCTGAGCTTGATGAAGTCCCTGCTGGTACCTAGAGTGAAATATTACATAGCTGAAAACCCTGCTGACAGAAGACTTCAATTTCACGTTTGACCCACATCCTGATCAAGACCCCGAGCAATTTTCCTAACTATGCTAACTACTAACATGTCTTAGGCATTAGCTAGCCAATGGTAGCTAAAACCGCACATATGCTAGCTAAAAGTTAGCTTACCGCAATTGGTAGCTACCTTAACCGTAAGACATTTAAAAAAAATATTCATCATGTCAGAACTTACTGATGGCAGTTTTGTGGTGTCTGTTTCGTCGGTGTGCCTGTTGTAGTCAGGTCCTGAAAGACACCCTAAAGCCAGTCGCTACAGGTCTTTCCATCACCTGGGCAAATGCGCCCGGACTTTCCTTAAAATACGGTGACCAGGCGTCCAGATTTGCCTGGGATTGTCCGGCTATGAGCTGGATGTCCCGGCCCCGACAGATATGTGTAAAACACTCAAATGTCCCGACATTCACTACCAAATTGTCCCAATTTTCGCCCCAATAATAATACTGTAATATTTCCACAAGTCACAGCCAAACAAACAACTGCATAGCAAAGCAACAGTTTTCACCAAAGCTCAACGCGTCCCCCGCTCCACCAATCACAAGCACGCATCATGACTAACCGGTGTGCATAAGCGCATACATGTGCGCGGACATTAACTTGTGGTTATACAACGGTCCCGATTTGGGGGTTTGAAAATGTGATCCGTCACCCTACGTTACGAGGCAACTATTTATTTTTCACGCCCTGCATTAATATGTACATAAAATTGGTTCCCAGTTCAGACCTAAAAAAACAGGTGAGGGTAGAAACTAATCAATTAGTTACCTACTCAATCAAGTACAGGGTGAGAGTGAAAACCTGCAGACACTCGGCCCTGCACGGAACCGGTTTGACACCTGTGTCCTAACCAAAGATTTAAAGAAAAATTTAAACATCTCTGATCAGTCAGAACCCGTCTCTATTTTGGCATCCTGCTTTTCTGGCCTCAGACTGAATGAATGCATGAATGAATTGCTTACGTCAAGTGCTTGTAGGAAATAGGAACTGGTCCGACGTTAATGAATGCCAATGGCTTTTGGAGTCTGAATGATCCCTTAACCAGTAAGGTTTAAGACAGCCCGATACATTTGATAACATTCCTGATACTAACGTTTCCTAATTTGCAATATTCATAGGCGTATTCATATGTAACTGTCAGAACAAAATGTTGTCCTCTTTTCGTTGAAACTAGCCTAAAAAGGCCAGCGCTGAAACGTCACAACTCGGAAACTCGGGTAACAACATTTTCTTCAAGTAGTCTAAAGAAAAACCAAACCAAGAACTTCCGATTATTTCGATATCGACTGAACGCGGATATAGAATAGAAATAAAATAGAACAGGCGCCACTGCACGTATGGAAACTTCGGAGGGCAAGCAATGACATTGGCGTCTTGTAAATATAGAAAATGTACCTGTGGCGCATCTGTATCGCCACAATTCTTGGGCTTGTCTGGTATTTTTCAGATTGCGGACGGGTAGTGACTCAACTCGTTTTATGTGTAGTATTTTGGCCATCGACCCCAAATGTCTTTGTAAAGACCAGACTGGAAAGCGGCACTCAGACAGACGAAGTGGCTGAAGATAAATCATTCCAGGTATTTGAGAAGTCGATATTTTATTTGGACGACTGAGCATTCAAATACATTCTGTAGCTGAATTCAAACAGTCGTAATGATATTAAGTGTTACATTCCGTGAGATATGTAGGTTTTAATTACGTTTTCGCACAGACAGAATCAATGTTACCAGTTTATGATTCATGCCAGTGATCAGCCATTCATCTCGAGGCGCATTTTAAATGTCAACGGATTACTGTCTGTCTGTAATCTATAACGGTAAACCCATGACACCTGATTTAGGTCTAGCAGTTGTGCGGGTAAAAATGTCTCTAAATCTTAATGCAAAGTTATAAGGACTTTTTCATGCTCCATATTTGGTTTGTATCTGTGTGTATATGTGGTTTTGTGAGAGTATATGTGCATATATACTCCCACCATTACACTATCTAATTAATATGTTTATAGAAAGTTGTGAGTTGCTGTTTCAATGTGGTAGTTAATTGTCATTACCTGGAATTCCCGGTCTGAATCAGCACACAATTTGAAAAACAAGTTTATAACCAAGTGTTTACTGCTCCAGGACTGACACTGAACAACTCTGCCCTAAAACACATTTTCACACTAACAGGCTAAACTACATTTGTATCTGAGGGTCATCCATTGGGATTCTATTATTCATCTGGCGATATCTCCATTAGCCTTATTCACATGTCACCTTCATGTCTTCCAATAACCAAATGTCCAAGTATCCAATGTTAATTTGAGGAAATGAAGGTAAGAGCTGACTAGGATTGGAGTGTTTAGATGTACCTTCAGGCTGGGTGGGTTAGTGTCAGTCCTGGAGCTGCAAATATATGCATTTTTTATCCTTTTTCTTCAAATCGGTCCTGATTCAGACCTGAAACACCAGGTCAACTCAATTAGCAACCAGATAGAAACAGCGAAACAACTGATTTGGCTCTCCAGGACTATGAAACCTCAAAGGAAACCGAGTGTTTTTCCTAGCAACTCAGCATCTGCCCTGCTAGCACTTTGGGGGTTTTCTGCCAAGTGTCTTAAAATCACTTTGTGACAACTCCTGATGTAAAACCCGATTCATCCAATTTGATTTATTTTTGACTTATTCTGTCTTGTTTGGCTTAATCAACATGGTAAGGAATGCGTCTTCTCAAAAGGCTTTTATCTCTTCTGATCTGTCACACAGGACACCATTGAGGAAGAACGTTTGAGTGGTAGTGAGGCAGGCACAACATGCATCCCATTTGCACCACTGGGGGGTCCGACGTATCCCAGCGTGAAGAAATCTCTTCAGCAAGGTGTGTGTCTACGGTCTAAAGTAACTGAATCCTGGTCAGATTTGCCTTTGTCAAACACTTTTTGTGAACCATGCAGTTGGACATTCAGTGGGATACAGAAAAAGTCAACTCAATGTGTTGTTGAATGACACAGTGTAAACTCCACACAGACACGTCACAGTTCAAATCTCCGCTAGTTTTGACCTATTTCGTACAAGGAAAACAGTATAGGAGGCAATGACCAATCACAGCCATCTTACTCCTGTGGTATAATTGCACACCTCAGTCGGTAAAATGCAACAGTCAGGAAGTATACATTATATGTATATATTTTTTGTTTTCACGCAAACATTTTGCTAATCTCAGGAATCGCTTTAAAGTGTCAATTGAACATGTGTAAAATGTTTTTGTTTGGTATAAACGGCTGAGAGAATACATTTGTATTCTTATTTCAAGGCAAGCATTCTATATAACCAGTAGCTGGATTGGTCTTTCCTGCTCATCTAGTTCTGCCCCATTTGGGTTCTTTTCCAATGCCTGAATTGACATGAAACAGGCCAGCAGATACATATGCATTAAGGGTTTCTCACATTGAATAAGAGGAAGTATCAGCATTGTCGCCGGTCTGCATGTAATGCAGCCTTTCACATCATCGGCTTGAGAGTCATTTTGTGTCAAACAGGAAGCAGTCGATTGGGGCATATAAGCTGCTACAGGAACGTGAAAGCAGCGGAAGTTCTCCCTGCCAGTGGGATTATCAATACATCAAAACAATTGCTATCGTTGATATGTTGTACCCATTGCTAAGATTTCTATCAGATGTAATCTTTAAAAAAAAAAAAAAAAAATATTCCTGCAGAATTGGTAGGAAGTGTTGTTTGATTTTATTTTCTAGATCATTTTATAAATATATAAGTAGTAGATCGATATAATGCTTTCTTTGTGGAGACTTGGAGATCCATTGATCCGATACTGGCCAAAGTCCAGGACTCATAATCCGTATTGAGAATGATAAAGTAGTACTGGTGTTCCGACATGTAAGTTACACAGTCCAGTTTAAAAGCAAAACCCAATTCGTCCTGGTAGTGCACTGATTACACACGGCAGGAGCCATGTTTAATGTTGACACCAGAATGGACTGAGCCTGCATTCTGTGTGCGCTCTGCTGCCCATGGGTAATCCCGTAAACCTTTTGTTGGAACAGGGTGAGGAGCCTTTTTGCCCAACAATTCATCCAGCTTTCAGTACTTTGTCTCCAGCAAGATGCACCGGTCTTTCAGCGCTGTGATGGAGTCACTTTTGGTCGTTAGGAGCTGTTCCAGATCGATGTTTGCTTGGAGTGGGATTTAAAAAATGGAGCCAGAATTGAGAGAAGCTTGGGTGTGAACTAGAGCAGCCTCTGTAATTATTTCCGACACCTGACACCATGAGAGTTTAAAGCCCCTGCAGATCTTAAGGGATGCTTTCCACTGCTTTTTCCTGCTGTTTGTTTCAGGTGCTGTGTCACCCTGCAATTCATCAACCTGCAGCAGTTTCTTATATTTGAGGTGCGGTATTTGAGGCATTTCTTGTGAAAAGCCATTCAGTTGTTTTGAAGAGTAGCAACATTTCAGTAGAAAGTAAGGACAGTGTATTTCTTTTTCATTTCTTTCATCCTTTATTTTACCAGGAACTCACAGTGGGTCAAAATACCAGCTTACATACAGATAACACAACAGAAAACACAGCCTTCAAACATCAGATACTATGTTATATGGATAGGAGAGTTTAAACAAGCTGCTTTAAAAACATGCAATTCAAGCAACCACTCAATCCTTTATTGAAAATTGACTAACAGAGTGCAGTGATGTAATTTCAGGATCTTCTATAGACTGTTCCTGGATGATGGGGCAGCAAAGCTAAAAGCACAACCTTACTTGACTCTCTTCTTATGGTCGGTATTATGTAAATTACAGCGTTGAGTTTTTGGGGGTAATTGCTGTGATTCTGCGATGTGAGCAAAGTGCTCCAATATAATTGCAGCAGCCGTATGGTGGCCTTAAAGATAAATATACCAATTAATGTTGCCTCATTGATGTACGTCCTACTAACTGATACAAGCTGCAGTGATGTGTTTGATAGAGATCTGAGACGACTGTGGTTGAGAGTGTCTGGTGTCTGCAGCCTAGACCCGGTGGCAGTAATGTACAGAATAATATCCCCTTAGTCAAACTAGGGCAAATCAACAGCTACAGCATGAGCTCTCTTAACAATGAAAGTCAAGACTGGTTCCTGAAGGAAAGCCCTGTTTCGGTTGAATCTTTTTTGGGAGCTGTTGAATGTGGAGCCGGGAAGACGGAGCTGTATAAAGACATATAATCCAAAACACATGTATGATGGCTCCAGGTCTACTGGCGTGTTTTGTAGAGCTATTAGTTTTTATTCACATTTAAGAGCAATTTGAGATGCTTCCTGCAAGCGGAAAATTGCCTCATGCAGTGTGGGAGCAGTACTGCAAACGATACTGTCATCTGCATTAATGTACTTTAGGATGAGTCATTTTTTTCACTAATTTACTAGAATTGTGAAAAACAACAGGCAAAGGATGGAACATTCTGGCACTCCAATATAAAACATGTGAGATGTACCATAGGTAATAGAACTTTTGATCTATGCCAGGGATGTTGGGGGACATTTTTGAATACATTCAACATGTTGTTAATGCCACAGAGTTATAAAACAGAGATTCTGTCCAACGCACCAGAACATCTTGGAATTCTGGCGAAGCAGAGTTGAGCCAGTGACTTAAGTAGCTGAACATGTTATTATTACAATCATATGAATATCACCGCCATCTTTACTATTCTGTCAAAAACATATCTGGGGAGCGCCTTTTGATTTCTCAAGTGCAGTTTAACTTGAGATACGTTTTTGGAGGTTAGTTTTGCTAGCTGTTTCCCAACTCCGGTCTTAATGTACCCCCACAGTACACATTTTATTGGAGCCTCAGACAAGCCCACCTGATACAACTGATAAACTAATCATCAGTACCTCATTGATTTGAATTCGGCATGCTTGTCCAGGGCTACAAAAAAACGTGATCTTGGAAGCAGGGCTGGAAATGAAGCTCGCCCACTCGCCTCGGGCGAGTAGATTACATTTCGGGCGAGTCTCATTCTAGAACCACTCGTCTGTCAGCCGAGTGAACTTTTGCCGCTTTACTTGAGAGAGTTTTAAATGTGGTGACTGAAGGTAATGAGACATCAGCCTTCGTATTATGAGGCTCATAACCAGTCTGTCAGGATCGCCTTGAAATGAAAAGATGGAACCTTCGCTAAGCTCTGCCCCCTGGGTCACTGTAGCTGTAGCGGTATTTTATTCATATATCTTTGTCTCTGTTCAAGCCATGAAACACGTCAATCATTTTAGAATTAGTTTAGCGCCAAAACAGAAAGGATGCGTTCAGTAGACTGAACGTTAGCAACCTGTTAGTGGGTTTTATACATATTTGTCATGATCACTATTAAATACTACCAGTAGTAATATCACGTTCATCTGTAAATGGTCACTGGAAATGGGTAGTAACATTTTACCTGGGTTCATTTGACCTAGTAGCCCGACTGGCTAGTGCCAAAAATCCTTAAGATCCAGCCCTGCTTGGGAGTTTCTAGAGGACAGGAATAGAGAACAACCGCGCTAGCTAATTTCCTTGTGCATGTGTGATCTGGATTTTTGTTGGCGACTCTTCGTGGCATCTTCATATTGTACTTGTCTGTGGTAATACGTTAAAACTAGATTATAAATTTCAGAAGCCGAAACCCACTCTGATGTGCCTGTGTGTTTACATATTGTGTTCAGCAATATATTGAGAAATGTGCCAAACCCACAAATTCTGTGTTCTGTATTGGCTCGATGTCGGCTGTTCTGGCTTTGTGTTTAATGAGTGTTGTCCGCAGTGTTTGAGTGTGCCTACACCCAGCTGGTCCTGCCCTGGTACTGCGTCCCTGAGCCCTCTGAGAGGCAGCCCCTGCATCAGGCTCTGTGGAGGGAGTTTGACCAGGTCATTGACAGAGTGATCAGCCGAGGCAGAGACTTTGATGTCTGCACCGCAATACTGGGCTGTGTTCGCATCCTG
This sequence comes from Esox niger, assembly GCA_016801105.1. NCBI lineage: Eukaryota > Metazoa > Chordata > Actinopteri > Esociformes > Esocidae > Esox > Esox niger. The sequence continues at coordinate 35,448 of JACXGJ010005371.1, forward strand.
ACCAATCACCTTAACAACGCCAAACAGTCTGGCAGGTGAAATATACCAATCACACACAACTACAGCTTTATCGCTTATCTGTTCTGTTTGAGGAGATTGCGTATGTTTAATTGTTTTGAATCAATCATTAACATGTTTTTACGCTTCAGACTTTTATTGGGTGCATCAAGCATTTTTGCTAGCTTGCATGTGACCTACATACAATGTCAGATGATTGAATCTGTGTTGAAATTATCCTTAATCGAGTTATATGCTCTGTCCAATGTCATCTATCTCCAGTGTAATAATGTCATAACAGAAAAAAAAACATTGGATTTGTCTCATTTACTCATCTTTGCAGAGAACCATTGTTCAGCTCTAGAGGAGAAGAGGTTGCAGTTCTCAGAGTTTTCTCCGAAGCACTGGTGCGAAACTTTCTTCCTGAGTCCCTATGGGGACTGGCGGTCAGCCACTGTGTCTTAAATGAGATTGTTGCCTTGAAAGGTAAGACCCACACAACAGGCCAGTCAGCTTCTCGTGTATTCTCCCACCACACTGCTGAGGTTATTACAATTAGAAAATGATCAGAAAACCAAAATCATACAGGGATAGAGAATGCTGCTCTTACTTTGTGACAGCCGAAATAATGATCATCTCCAGGATAAACTCAGTAAAACAGGTTTTCACTGAAGCCTGCAGATAATTGGCAGTGTTTATGGCTTTGTAATGGTTAAGAGTTCTTTCTGTTGTAAAACTGGAACTACTGGTACTACAGCTGTAGCATCTATTGAGTCTCTGGAATGGTAAAAGAAAGTTTGATATCATGATGGTTTATTTTTTCCTGGCTAAAGAGGATGAAGGTTTAAACCATTTAGCGGACGCTTATCCGGTGCGATTTATAGCAGCCTTTAGGATTAAGTGCCTTGCTCGTGGACACGCCAACAGATTTATTTTCCATGTATCGGTTTGGGGAATATGAACCAGCAACTCTATAACCAATCTGCCAAGCTAACTGGCATTGTGGCGTGGGATGCATGGGGTCCCCATAATTCTCAGACTGGGATTGTTTTTCCTATTTAAACGTTTTTGTCCTCCAACCGCTGTGTTATTTCACTGTTCTGTCGGGTTGACTTCTGTGCCCTCAGTGTTGGAGGTGCTGGTGACCTGGCTTTCGGACCCTGACAACCTCAACCAGCTGGTGGTGAGTCAGCTGGACATAGTGACCCCCAAGAGCTCCGTGGAGGACCTGAGTGAGTCGGAGTCCGACAGATCCTCTCCGGAGGGCCAGGCTAGTGAAGCGTGAGTGACTGGGCCCCAGCCAGGCTGACGTGCTTTTGACCCAAGTAGAAACCGTTTGAGGCTGGTGTGGTGACGTGCAGATAACATGTTAACGACAAATTGCTGGTTGTTTTTTTTGTGTTTTTAGGAATCTGGAAAAAACAGAGGACGCTCAAAACAATGAAAGGAAGTCCAAAAAGAAAGGTGTCTGTCTGACTTTAAGTTTAGTTCTAAATGTTAGGTTATTGAGGTTAAGTTTAGGGTTAGGGAATGGTGAATATTTCTTTCCATCCTGTCTGTCTGAAACAATAATAAATAACAAGAACTCAATATTTCCTGTATGTTTTCTATTTTCCCAGCCAACAAATTGACCGAAGGCTGGTCGAAATTCCTTCACAAGATTAAACCAAAGAGAGTTAAGAAGAAGAAGATGAAGGAAAAGGAACAGACGTTGCTGTTCAGGGCCATGTCCTTTAACAGCAATCTGTCATATGAGGACACAGTGGGAAGCCAAAAGGCCGCCATTTACAGCCAGCAGGAATCCAATAATGTAAGGATATTGCATTCAGCACAGCACTGCGGTCTGCTCGTCTCTTCACAGCCTTTCGTATTGATTTCTAAAGACATAGTGAACACTTTTGGTGCCCACATGACATCTATTTAGACAACAACTGTAACATGAAAAGTACTTTGCAGAATTGCCATCTGTCCACTCGTGAACGCTTCCACATTTCTGATGTAAAATTAGGCATCAACACAAGAATGAAATATGACGGTTTTGATTTTATTTTGTTTGTGATTTGTTTGGTCTCCCAGGACGACTGCAGCCTGGAGGCCTACCTGAGCAGTGTGCAAGAGGACATGATGGAGTTCAAGCTGTCGTATGAGATGTGGCGTGTCGGTCACTGGGTGGTCACTGTTCCCTGTGTGAGTTGAGACATCCGCTGTGACATGCTATCAATGCAACCGTTGCTAAATATGAACCTGATCTTGGCGGAGAGAAGCACTTGGCAGCTATGTGAACGTTTGAGCCGAGACAGCGCTGAAAGCAAGATCTCACTGTCTGTAGGCTCAGAGGGAAGACGAGGAGCTGTGTTTTACGGTTCACGTCGAAGAGAGGGACAACCCTGAGAACCTTCACTGGGACGTAAAGAAGACACAGGCCGACATCATCCACTTCCGCAACCTATGGCAGGTCAGGAACACATGAAGTGAGGTGGCATGTTTCACGCATGTTTCACAAGGTACCACTGAAGAGGAACTAGACTGCTGCATGTTTCAACCAGACTTCCTCAGGTTGTCTCAACAGGATGCCACAACAAAAGCTATCTAAAAAATAAACATTATTATTATTATTATAATAATTATAAATAATAATTGCCCATGTGTGTAGAGCTATTTGATCAACAAAGCGTGCCGTGTCACTGACGAGTTTATTCTGGCAGTTATTTTCTGGCAGTCTTCCAATCTGTCTTTTGTGGCAGTGATAGTGCTAAATAATGAATGAATAAATAAAGCAATGCAGAGTTTGTAGAGTCAAACCTGGTTTGGTTACATTGGACATGTTCAGGTTGAGTTGGAACGCCAGATAAATTTGACGCACATTACAGTCAGTAGGATTTTCTGCAAACATACAGGCCAGAGTTTTTCACTCAGACAGACTGAGGATATTACCTAACCTTGTTGGTAGCAGGTTTGGTTCAAAGCATTTATCGCAATGGTTTCTGATTACACACAATTTCCGGAGCCGAAAACTCTGTGTGACTGGCAGGTTACGAATCGTGTTTTCTGGACAATCCCTCAGCTTGTCACCACAGACAATCATTGTCCAACATTTTGACAATATACTTTGATGAAAAAATATTATTGTTAAAAAAAATTTTACTCAGGAATGAAGTGTAATTACATTGCCAACCTTTTAGTAGCATACACTTTTTGAGTAACACTTTTTTTTTTAAAGTGCACAAACTATCCTAACCCGAACTGTCACAGATCATTTGCGATTTAATGTGTATGGATCATATTTTTCTTATATTTTTTTAGGACTTGGCTAATTTACCCTCCCTGTCAGAATTGGACAGGAACATCGAGGAGGACTTTAAAGGGGCCATGATCTCTCTCCAGCTCTTCCTACAGGTACACTGGTACACATCAGACACAAAAGCCCAAATTAATATCCGATATTTGATTTAAAAAAGACTCCCCATATTCTCCAGGAGCTGGTGGCTGATGACCTGATGGGTAAAAACCAGACGGTCTTTCAGTTCCTGTGTCCTCTGGACAAGCTGCTCAGTGAAGAGGAGTGTGTGGGAGGAGTCTGGTGCCTTCTCAGTGGTCTGGCTGAATTCCTTTCTCCAGCCCAAGAGGAAGACGAGGTAGGCATTCTAATAACAGGTTCAGCAAGGCCTGTGAACACCGAGTTGTGTGTGTGTGTGTGTGTGTGTGTGTGTGTGTGTGTGTGTGTGTATTTATATATCAAATAAAGACTTCGGATTTTGATCATACGATCATCTTGAGTCGTTATGTTGGACGCTGCTCTCGCGGCCCTCTGGTGGTGTACAAAGTAATCACAGAGGTTGGGAATCTCTGGGGCTCAGCATGAGATCTTCTGTTGAATCCAATCTACTCTTAAATGTGATCAAAAGATTAATTAATTGGAGAAAAAAGTGACTTCCCGAGTAAACTAATCTATCCAGGATTAGATCAATCTGGCTATTTTTGGTGTGTCTGTGTGCGAATATCGATATCTCCATTACTGATCCTGATA
>JACXGJ010005372.1:0-39416 GCA_016801105.1 Esox niger
GGTAGCGTGAAGGGCCGGGGTAAGCCTGTATAGATTCCTGGTAGCGTGAAGGGCCGGGGTAAGCCTGTATAGATTCCTGGTAGCGTGAAGGGCCTGGGTAAGCCTGTATAGATTCCTGGTAGCGTGAAGGGCCGGGGTAAGCCTGTATAGATTCCTGGTAGCGTGAAGGGCCGGGGTAAGCCTGGGAGGAGATGGACAGGCGTACCAACAATGGAATCCCAGAATCCTTTTCAATTTCTCTGCTTGCTTAGTCAGCTCCTTATGTTAATGTGTATGTTAGGCTGTGCTCCAAAACAGATGACATCCAACAGATGTATTTGTTTGAGTCCCAAATTGCACCCTATTCCTTATATAGTGGACAATTTATGACCAGAGCCCTAGTTAAAAGTAACACAAATTTTTGTAATAGGGTGCCATTTTGGAGATGAAGCAGATGTCTTTCTCGAAGAGGAAGCAGCTTCACACTAGAGAGTGTCTGCAGGGGTCAGGATCAGGCCAAACCCTTATACACAGCTGTCACTCACGGGTCGGTTCTTGTTCTGCAGGAACAGAACCAATTCTGAATATAACTGAAATAAAGTTTGAGAACGTCCAATACAAAACACTTTTCTGTTACAAAACATTTTCTTACTCTGTCAACTAATGTGTTTAACCCTGGGATACTTCTAGACCAAACTATGGTGCACCCAAAATGGCAACGTATTCTCTACAAAGTGATTCCCAAGCTTTTTCGCTAACTGTACTGCCCACTGAATTTTGGCCTGCACTGAGTTCCCCTGAGCTTCCCCCCATATGCATTTTACCAGTAAACCCAAGGTCTCATGAGGCTTTTGAAGTACTACCTTTAGAGAGGCCAAGGTTGGGAATCACTAAAAACCCTAAAACATATGTAAATACATATAACAACGTGCATTGCATAGATATTCCAGTCAATTATATTTTAAAAAGTACTTTACATTACTGTTGCCACAAGGACATCAACCTATTAAATATGTTTTCATATGTGTATATAATAGGCTAGATAATAATTCATGTTACTTTGACAGCAATATGTGCATGGCCCGTTAAGATCTTTAATGAAATTATGTCTGAACAGGTCCCTAAAGGGTTATTGATATATTGATTCGTTTTTTAATGGGAGGTACACGATCTGTCACACTGTCGCCGTTCGTCTGGGAGCAGCTACACAATATATACAGGCCTCAGTGTGTTCCTCTGTTTATGAGTAAAAATGATGTAGGGATGTAGTCCTCCTTATGAGATGTTTCCATTTGTCCTGTTGTTGGTCCGTTCAGGGTTTGTACTTGTTACCGTCCACTACAGAAACTGTCGATTGGCTTAGACTTCTCTGAAAGTATTCTGTCTGAGGCATTGTTTTTGGTCCACTATCATAGGGTTATTGTTCTATTCCACTGGCGCCTGATGCTCTCAGGAATATCTGGTTGTGTAACTCGTAGCCTCTAGGCCCTGCTGCGTTGATATGCAGCCAGCCAAGTATCAGAACGGTTGTGCTCATTCTCAGCATGGCTAAAACTGGAATATCTGGATCCCAAAGTCAATGAAGGCTGAGTGACAAGGGAGGACATTTGTTTGATTTACAGCAGCTGTGCTCTCTGTAAATTACGCTTCCTCTACGGTTAGAATTGCAGAACCGGAATGCAGCACACTATCGGTCAATTTCCATTGTACATTTCAGTGCAGCCTTGAATAAGTAAATGAAACAGGACGGTACTGTATGGAATGTGAATGTATGGCTGGGTCCTCTAAGGCACCATCGTCTACTGATGTGGAATAAATGTCCACAATGAGCATTAGCCGTCCCGCCGCCGGGAGAAATCTAACATGCTTGACTAGATGTGTGCCGTGGACCCCCTGCGTGACTACACCGCACTGCAGCAAACTGGGTCAGTAGAGTGTGTGTGTGTGTGTGTGTGTGTGGAGGGGGGGTTGGCTGGGGGCTGTGGGGAGGGAGGCGTGGGGAGAGGGAGAATGCTCGTGCTGCAGTCCTTGACTAGATGCTGTGACTCCAGTAGAGGAGTGGGCTTTGCCTCTGTGCTGCATTGCAGCTCGGTTCTAAAGGATCCTACTACGGCCTTTGAAAGTGCAAGCTTGCAAACCAAGTCCCATTGTATTCTCAAAGGAAGCGTTGAGCCTCGGGGCGCTGGATGGACAAACATGCAAAAAAACAGCCCTAATGAAAGAGGTAAATATTTGGCATCCATGAAAGACTGTTTTAAGCACTTTTTTATCAAGATCGATGTCAAGAGTCTGTATCAAGAGTCTGTCCTGTGGTCTGTTTTATAGTCAACTCAGAAGAAAAGCTGCACACTTTCTTGGCTCCGATGCAATACATTTACCAGATACCAACATTGGGAGAGCTACTGTACTCTGCACTTCCACAGTAGGTATTAGCAGCCTAGAGCTGAGGACATGGAGACTCGATATTACCCCGACAGCCCTGGGTGGACGGGACAGACGACCAATGCCTTACAGCAGAGCAGATTAACGATGAGGTCGCCCAGTCTGTCTCAGCGTGATCGGAGGATGAAGAATAAGACCGGATCAGCTTGCATGGAGGTAGAGACGGGAGGGAGGGGTCGTCTGTAAAGTGGACTTAACTGCCCAAATACAATCCCTCTCGTTTTGGAATGGAAACTGATATCCCCTCTTTGCTGACACCAGCTCCGTAGGGCTTTTTCATCTCTTGGCTTGAACACCTGTCAGTCTGTTAAAACCAACCCACCAGATGGCTGATGGTGATGCAAATTGTGTGCCAATGCCAGTACTCAGCCTACAATGAATTATCCATAGGTACAGTATAGGATGCTCATCCATGAATTAACTGTAGGTACAGTATAGGATGCTCATCCATGAATTAACTGTAGGTACAGTATAGAATGCTCATCCATCATTTAACTGTAGGTACAGTATAGAATGCTCATCTGTGAATTAACTGTAGGTACAGTATAGGATGCTCATCCATGATTTAACTGTAGGTACAGTATAGGATGCTCATCCATGATTTAACTGTAGGTACAGTATAGGATGCTCATCACTTAATTAACCATTGGGAAGATTGGGAAGTTTGTATTACACATTTTTTTTAAATATTTGAAATTTAAAAACAAAATATTTCATATACAGTACATAATTAAGTAATAGTATTCAGACTCTTTCCCATTATACACCAAATTGTGCTCATTTAAATCCAGTGTCATTCAATTAACCTTGAGATGCCACAAGAAATCTGTAGAAAATTCTGTTGATTGTATTTGGAAAAGGAAGGTGATTGAAGGAAGGTTCTTTGAAGAATGACCCTGATACAGACCATGCAGGGCCTCCCGTGGCTTAGGGTCAATAAAGAGATCTGAATATTCTACCACTGCTCTTGATGTTTTACAAATAGTGGTAATCATCAATTATATATTAGCAGGCCAATTTCTGATATATCAGCAAGGCACCTACAAGAGATCCTGTCTGAAAGGTGATAGCAAAGTTCTATTTCTTTGAAGTCAGTTAAAATATTTGCTTCCTGAACAATGTTTTTAGTGTTGTGAAAATGTCAGAATAAGCTTTCTGTGGTTTGTTTGGATCGCAGTGTTTACAGTAGGATTCAATTTCCATTTAGGAGGGGCATCTTGATTGGCTGACATTTGTTCTTTGCTTATCATTTTCCATGTAAGTTCCCCTGAAAGCCTTCTTCCTCAGTATTATCTAGGTAAATCACCAGCTCTACCGCCCTGACCGGTTTTAGGTGATAAAGTTTTCCTAAATTGCTTAAGAAACTCTGGACCATTTTTTTTCAATGTTCCATTTCTCTGCTTCTTTCGATTCTTTAGGTGCTTGCATGAGTGATAATGATTGTGATATTGGATATATTTGCACTCCACAGAAAAACCACAACAATTTGCTTCGTAACATCTCCAAAAAATGATTAAATATTATTTATGTTTTATGGGGTTAGAAAACCCTGGTAGGGACAGTGTGTTGACAGTACATCCATGTAGCTCAGTTGGTAGAGTGTGACACTTGGGATGGCAGGGTTGTGGTTCAGGATCATTAAGAAGTCCACTTTTCTGTAAGTCGCTTTGGATAAGACTGTCAGCTAAATCACCTAAATGTAAAACATGGACTGTGTGAATTACACAATTTCATGCAGCAAGGAGAACATTTGGTTTGAATTGAGTACAATTACTACTATTGGGAAAATGTTCACGCTGGGATGTTTATTTTACATGGCACATGGCACAACTTGTATTCAAGCTAATAGAACAATTGGGAATAAGGTACTATTTAATCTGTATATTATGTCGGCATGGTATAATCTCTGTGTTTGTTTAGTGTTATGTTCTCTCTAGAGCAAACATTTGCCCAGTAATGAAGAGTAGCTTTCATAATGCCTTAAGGTATTCATATTTCTAAAGAACTACCTTGTCATCCTGAAAATGCATCTGGTGTGTGTGGGAGTGCAGCAGGTCTTCAGGAGACACTGTGAATATGTGATGCTAGCAGACACAAGATGATAGGCAGTCCATGTAGCCAAACCGAATGTACTTACATATATTATTAGTATTTATAGTTTCAGATGATGTTATAATACTCATTGGGGTAACATGTATAAAGTAAAAGTACTCCACTGGATATGGCTCATTATTTCAGTTTTCAAATGTTTTAATTAAAACCTAAATGACCAGGTAAAGGGAGTTTTACTAACCAGTAATTAACCAATGATCAATGAAATAAAGGGGACTAGTGAAAATGATCAGTTAAGGTCACTTGTTATTTAGGTGTTAATTGGAACTTTCCAAAACTGGTGAACCCAGCCAAATACCATTACTTTGTACTTTTTACACCTCTGTTTAAACAATAATTGCTGTCTCGTCTGGTTAGTCACAAATGAAGTTCAGCTGGTACACAGAGAGCTTCCAAAGCATCAGAGGGATCTCATTGTTGAAAGATATCAGTCAGGAGAAGGGTACAAAATAATTTCCAAAGCATTAGGAATACCATGGAACACAGTGAAGACAGTCATCATCAAGTGGAGAAAATATGGCTGTTTTCCTTCAGCTGGAACTGGGGCCTTAGTCAGGGTGGAGGGAATTATGAACAGTTCCAAATACCAGGCAATTTTGGTACAAAACCTTCAGGTGTACATTAGAAAGCTGAAGATGAAGTTCACCTTTCAGCACGACAACACAAAAGCATGGCTTCACCAGAAGAAGATTAACATTTTGGAATGGCCCAGCCAGAGCCCAGACCTGAATCCAGTTGAACATCTGTGAGGTGATCTGAACAGGGCTGTGCACAGGAGATGTCCTTGCAATCTGACCGATTTGGAGCACTTTTGCAAAGAGTGGGCAAATATTTATACCTCAAGATGTGGCATGCTATGAGACTCCTACCCAAAAAGACTGTAATAAAATCAAAAGGTGCTTCAACAATCATTAGTGTAAGGGTGTGCACACTTATGCAATCAGGTTATTGTGAGGATTTTATTTTCCCCCCTCAAAGGTTTCAGTTAGTTTTTCTATAAAATACACTATATAGGTCACATTAAAGGTGGAAAAGGTTCTGACCTGATTTATCTTTGACTAATTATTTTACATCACAAACACCTGGCATTTTAACAGTATGTGTATACTTTTTATATCCACTGTACATAATTATTAAGCCAATTAAAATCAAAATGTAGACGTTTCTAATATATACTGCACGGTGGTTTCAAAACAACATGGAGATAAAGTTAAAGATTAATCTCAGGAAAATATATTTTGTGAAATATGTGATTCTGGACTGGACTTAATGGGTAGAAAGTGTGCTCTATATGCACATCGCAATAAGCCCATCCTTGGATTTTGAGTTACACATTTCATTTTTAAGTATTATAAAGAACTAAATTACATTAATTCATAAACAAACATTTAGTATAACTGATTTATTGCAACTGATAAAACAATAATTCCTGGAAAATGCACAGAAATACATTTGAATATATAAGGACTTAAGGACATATCCTAAACGTACTTAGCAACTGATTGTAGAAATTTACACATATTCCATTTTTAATGTTCATTATGAACTGTTCCTCGTTGTCTCCAATGTGTTTTTTCATCATGTGCATCATATATCACAGTTATGCTCTAAGTTAGATTTGCACATTTTGCAAGAAGCTGTCTTTTTTATATCAATGTTCTGTAGTGTTCTCATATTTACACAACTTCAGTCTTACATGACTTTCCACTGGTGTCTTTCCACTTGTGACATTCTACCTGTCTTTACACCATTAGAATTTTTGGGGTAATGAATCAATAATTACATTATTTTTAATAATCAGCATTATCAATTAATTTCTGTACCACTCGCACAAACTATATTCCTTTCTGTTAGCCATCACGTCTAAAAATAAATACATTATTCTCATTATAATAAAATCTAGGTCGAAATGTATAATGTGATCAAAAAACACCTATTGCCATCTGTTTCAATACAAAGTAAACAAATGTGCTTAATAGGAGTACTAGTAGTTTATAGTAAATAGACAGAATTACTTCTTTTTGTGTGAACTTTTTTAACAAAAAATGTATTGCTTATAAATATAAACTGGACCCTATCCAAAGTTTATATTAAACATGATGATTAATGATGATTCATTCACACTTGGCTTTAAAGCCCTCTTGCTAATCCATACGTTAATAATGGCATATTTGCTTATCTTAATGGCATATATTATTTTAAAATAAAAAGTTACATGGATGTAACGCGTATATATTGGTTGACACATTAAATGCCACAAAAAATATATTTTACTTTTGATGTCAATCTAAACATGGTAATGGGCTTAAAGACTACATGTGCTTAATAGGTTCGCTTACCCTACTTGATTTTAAGACTCTGTCAAACAGGATGAGCAGAGTGAACTTGCAAATGTTGCCGGTTCAATCGTGCCACAGTGGGGTAAATCGGAATATACCAGCACTGTTTATGTCCTGGAATTGTTATGAACAAGTCATGTAATGATACAATTCTCTCTGTTGGAATTGTGACCCTACACGTGCCAAGAACCTTGTATATTTGTAGATCTTTGTCAATGGGATGGCAGATATGAGTTATTTGTGAACATTTATCTTATAGTACTGAAGGAGTAGCTTTTTTTCACAAAAATGTAAAACAGAAGGAAATCTGAAAGGTTTCCTGCTCAACCTATAAATATGTTGCTTGAGAAAGGAAGAAGTTTATTACTCAGTCTTTCCAAGTCAATTGATTTAGAACAGTCTGTCTATCCTACCTCATTCTCTATGTATATCCTCTCCAATCCAATAAGGCTGTTATTGACCTACATACAGTGTAAACAGGCTATACAACTCACTGTGCAACAGTCCTCCCCACTTCACCCTGTTAAACCCAGTGGAACTGTGGAATGGAGGGAAAATGTGGTGAGATGAGTAATGGGATACTGTCCGTGAGATCATCTCCCTCCCAGGCCCTCGTCTCTGGCTGGAGTAATGACACAAAGTAGACGTTCCTCTCCTGCTGACACGGGCCTGTAAATCAGAGACCGGATGACCACCAAGGCACTGACGTATATATTTTCACTAGTTTATAGCTCCTCTACCTATAGAATGAGAAGACAGCCTAGCAGAGGCTTGTTGTACGGCGTTGTGGCATCCCTGCCTGAGGCCCAGCTGGCCTGCCTGTCCCGTCTTCCCACAGTCCTCTCTGGCTGCTCTCTGAATGTGACACCAGCAAGCACAGCCGTCAGCATAAAACAGTCTCCAAGGGCCAACCACTCGAATGGCACCCTGTTCTCTATAGTGTGCTACTTAGGCCTGGTTGGATATAGTGCACTACAAAGGGAATCAGCTGTCATTTGGGACTCTCTCTTCTCCCCTCTCCTTTCTTTCGTTGTATATTGCAGTGTGCAGGGTGGGTGAAGCTGCCTGGCTTGGAGCCAATAACTACCGTCCCTGTGTTTATCTTCAAACTATGTGGTCATTCAGGCTGAAAACAGAAGCCACCCCAGTTTCCCACACAGCCCTGGGCGACAGGTAGAGGCCTGTGTGGGTAGCCCTGGGTCGAGCAGTGCCAGGGCAGTGGCTCTTCCCTCTCACTAAAGGACAGTTGGAACTGAGACAGCTGGGACATCTCCGTGGTGTGTAAGGCTCAGTGTACCGTCAGGCTGCAGCCACGGTACCTTGTTGTATTGTAAGGAGACTTTGAGAGTGAGGTTAGGTAACATTTGGCATGTCACAACAACATAGTGCAGTTTGGAAACTGCTGTTCACTCTGCAGTATGACAGCATCTTTCCCTTCATCCTTTTATGGTGTTTAATTCATTTCCCCCAGTTCCAGTGAAACCCCACTGACTGGAAAATACATTATGCGCTTATGAGGTTTTTTTTATTCTACATGAAACAAACGAAATATCCCCTGCAAGAACAAGATAGTGTTTTCGGTTACTGCTATGTGCTAGTTAATAGCTCAGCAAACGCTAATATTGTGTAGCTACTGTAAAGTTTCTCAGGGTGCACCTTGATCTTTTCTGTGCCGTTCTCTTTCTGCCCTGTTTCAGTGTGTCTCTTAGGTGGTTTCCCTAATACACCTGGAGCTCAGTCTCAACAGTGCCTCACCCCTCACACCTTGTCAGTGACTACCACACACAACAAGTGTCCTCTCATCCTCCTGTTCTCATGTGATAAGATAAAAGGCCCTGGTTCTCTTTCAAACACTTTTAGTAGTGTTTCCCCACGTGGAGATGAAACAACAAATGGAAGCCGAAGAAGGAAACAAGGATTTTGCTCTGTCATGCTGCTAAGTGCTCATGCATTCACTCACAAAGGCACAATGACTATGCAACCGTTGCATTTTGATTTTCAGTTGAACCTTTAAAAGAGCACATTAATATTAATGCAAACATTTTAGTGATGCTCATGTCATTCTATTCCTAGATACTTGACAACTGGGAATTTCATGATGTCTGTGTTGTCATCCATACATTTATTAATGTCCACTGCTTACCTAACTCTGCTCTTTAGTTAGTTAACTTTGCTTTTTGTTCCTACAGATGTGTAGTGGTGCTACTGAACCCCAAAAAGAACAAACAGCATCACATCCTCAACAGCTCCAGGTAAGGCTACGCTACTTCACTCTGAGTGACTGGCTGTCTTCCTATTCACTGTGTCACCGGATGGCATGTCATGCACAGCCAGGTTTATGGATTGTTCCCACCAGCTAGATGTTCACAAAGTTCATATTTCGTACCCAAATAATGTTGTGTGATGTTTGTTTTTTGCTGGCATAAGCTTGAATTGAAGAATAAAAATCACCTCAGACAGACTTATAGAAACCTTTGTTCTGGAGGATGACATGGCTAACTGGCCAGTCGATGATCTAGTAACATTTCAGTTTTTTATGTGAACTCTCATGCCATGCTTTTGCATGCGGTGTGCATACATCATTCCTACTTAAAAACGCACTGAATTGCACATTTTAGAAAGAAACACATTTCCCTTGTATTGTAATTATAGGTCATATTTCTTAGATGTCTGGAAGCAGTGCAGTTAGTGCGCTGGTTCTATTCTCCCCACCCTCCAATGAGTATATTGTTTTGGTTTATAATGTATACTGTATTTGGCTCAAAATTCAGATGCAGGGGTTAGGTTGGGGTGACTTGTCAAACACTGCAGGGTTTTCAAGGTTGAAAAAGTGTTTGCCCTTACATGATTTGCTCTATTGTTGAATATTTGTCATAATGTATTATTTCAGATCTTCATACAAAATTGTAAAACATTTTTATCCAACACAGTCAAAAAGTGATTGCCCCATTAGTTACTCAATCAACACAGTAACAAAATAAAATTCATCATTGGATTTAATATGAGCAGAGAAACCCAGGCTTGATTACTGCCAGCCTTGTTCAGTTACAACATGACTTATATAGAACCTCACCACTGTGAAGTAGGCTACAGGTCAATCAGCAGCACACCATGCAGCGATCAAATGAAATTCTGGAAGAGATAAGAAAAAAGTTAAGAAATGTCTGTCTGGAAAGTGTTAAAAAGGCATTTCTGAAGCTCTGGGACTCCAGCAAACCACAGTGACAGCCAATATCTCTATATGGAGAAAACTTGGAACGGTGGTGAATCTTACCAGGAGTGACCGGCCTACCAGAAGTCCTTCAATAGCACAGCGATGACTTGTCCATGAGGTCAAAAAACACCCAGGGCAACATATAAGGAACTACAGGCCTCTCTAACGTAAGCTAGACAATAATTAAGAGACTGGTCAGAAATGGAATTCATGAGAGAATTGCATGGTGCAAACCAATGATTTCAAAGAGAAACGTTTGTGCTCATCTCACATTTGTAAAAAAAGCACATTGATGACACGCAAGTCATTTGGGATAGTAAAAATATAACATTTTGGAAGACACAGGTCCTGTTATGTCTGGTGTATAGCAAACACGGTATTTCACAATAAGAACATCATCCCAACAGTCAAACATGGTGGTGGCAGTGTGATGGTGTGGGGATGCTTTGCCTCAGGGCCTGCTAGACTTGCCATCATTGAAGAAACCATGAATTCTGCTCTCTACTAGAAAATTCTGTAGGAGTGTGCAGTCATCATTCTATGATCTGAAACTAAAGCATAATTCATTTATGCAGTGGAGTAATTACCCTAAACATAAGAGAAAAGTCAATCTTAGAATAAAAAAGTTATTGGAGTAGCACAGTCAAAGTTTAGACTTGAATCCCATTGAGATGTTGTGGCAGAACCTTAAACGAGCAGTTCATGCGAGAAAACCCTCCAATATAGCTGTATTACAGCAATTCTGTTAATAGTGTGCCAAGATTCCTCCACGGAGATGGGAAAGACGGATCTCCAATTATAGGATGTGTTTGCTTGCAGTTGTTTCTGTTAAAGTGGTCCAAGAAGTTAATAAGTTCACAGGGGCAATCACTTTATCACCCTGGGCCAGTTGGTGTTGGAAAACAGTTTTAAATAAATGCAATTAAAATGTCAACACTAAATGTGATATAAGACCAAATCTCTTTGTCTTATATTACATTTTGTATGAAGATCTGACACCATTCAGTGAGAGAGCAAACCTGGAATGGGGAAAATATGTGTTCACTACACTGAATGTAACAAATGAACCCTGAGAGGTGAGAGCACTAGACACTGTCAGCCATGTCAAAAGGGGCACCCAGCTTCAAAGGCACTGCCAATCCCTTTCATGTGTGGGAAAGCAGAGGTAGATGTAGTCACAGTATTAGAGCTGAAGGAGTGTCCTCTAAACCAGGGGTATTCCACGGAGGGCCGTGTGTCTGCAGGTTTTCACTCTCTCCTTGTACTTGGTTGACTAATTAGGTTACTAAACCTGGTTGTTTAGGTATGAACTGGGAACCAGTTCATAAGAAAAAAAAAATAATCCACACAAAATCCTGCAGGCACACGGCCCTCCGTGGATTGGTTTGGACACCCGTGCTCTAAATCAATGTGACTGTGACTACCTGGCTCCAACCTGTTTGGAGTGAAGCCTATAGGTTGTCTGAGAAACGCCATAGCGCCACTTTCTCTCTACGTTGATCAGTGATGATTCAGGCTTTTTAAAACTTCTGAAAACCAGTAAGTGCATTTTACTGACACTAGGACACAGTACAGACTTGGATCCAAATTCTCCCAAATGCTCTTAAATAATATCTCTTAGTCTTGCTTGTTTACAGCAAGTCATTTCTTTGGGAATTGCCAGAGGAGTTTCATATTGTTCCATCACCAACATCTCCAGCTTAAAGATGCTAAGATGGTGAAACCTCTAAAACCAACCAAACCCCCTAATTGAACTGCTCCGGCTCTTTCCATACTCCACTTTGTCACACACCTAAATGGATTTCGTTATGCTATGCTGTCCTGGCTGGAGGTTAATATTGGAACATCACAGCCCCTCCACCCAACTTCCACAGGTTGTTTCACCATACAGTCATTATTACTATGCCATAATTAGGTTAAAGTATTCTAACCCCACATGTACATTTGTTTAGCGAAGCATTTTATTTAGAGATTTTAGTCTCATGTCAAGCAGTTGAGTCAGCCGTTCTGCTAGGTTACGTTATACGTTTTGTAACACTCAAGACTGTACGTGTCTTTACCACCACTACCTGCATTGAGTTCCCAGACTAGACGGTCGATAAAGGAGCTATTGTTTTGTACTTCCTTCCCGCTGTTAGAAGTGTTGTTACATGCCTCGATGTGCTACTCCAGTGGACGATGGCGACACTAATCCTCAGGCAGATATATTGATTGTGGTGTGTTGTGCCTTTGTTATGGAGTGCAGGCAAAGGGAAAAACCCCTTCAGACAAGGACATTTTCTCTTCAGCAATGATGAAACATTTCCTCTTCTCTGTCTCTTCACAGGAAAACTATCACCACTCTGTCCTTTTCTCCTGACGGTAAATATGTGGTCACAGGAGAGGTGAGTGTTGTCCCATTGTGTTTGACCATTTGTGCTGTTGATGTATCTTCCCATGGTGCCCACTGTGGTGTTCCACGGCCGGTGGTTGGGTTGGTGTACAACACCACAGGTCAGAACTGTCTTGGCCACATCCTATACTTAGGAAGGTTTCCATAGCTGTGACTGAAGTTTGTGGTATATGGGGTTTGCTTCTCTACTCTGCCTATCTACTCTGCTTCTCTGCATCACAAGTCTGCCTCGCTAGTCTGCCTCTACTCTGCTTCTCTACTATGCCTCTATACTCTGCCTATCTACTCTGCTTCTCTGCATCACAAGTCTGCCTCGCTAGTCTGCCTCTACTCTGCTTCTCTACTATGCCTCTATACTCTGCCTATCTACTATGCTTATCTACTCTGCTTCTCTACTCTGCTTCTCTACTATGCCTCTATACTCTGCCTATCTACTATGCTTATCTACTCTGCTTCTCTACTCTGCTTCTCTGCTCTGCGTCTCCATTCAGCCTCTCTACTCTCCATCACAAGATTACCTAACTAGTCTGCTTCACAAGTCTGCTTAACTAGTCTTTCCCTCACTTGTCTACCTCACTTGTATACATCTTTAGTCTCCTTTACTCATCTTTCCCTCACTAGTTTGCCCCAGTGTGTTTGGCTGTGTATGTTTGTGTGTGAATATGTGTGTGAGATTTAGTGACCCATCTTCTATTAACTAGACGTGTGTTTGAAAGTGAATATGTGTGTGCCACTGCAAGGTTGCCATAGAAGCAGGCAGGGACAGGGTGCCAGATTGACTCTGTCAGAGGGAGGTGGAGGGAGGCATAAGGAGGCCCACAGCATGTACTGGTCATCGGACTCCCTGTCTGCGTGTCCTTTGTGGTGCAGCTATCTGACCGTGCTGCAAACGTCTGCTGCTCTGCATGCCTTCAAAGGCGGTCCTCTGTCCACACAGTCTGCTGCTCTGCATGCTGTCAAAGGCGGTCCTCTGTCCACACAGTCTGCTGCTCTGTCTTTACACAGCTACATTTCATCGGCTGCTGTCCAGATTGGGTTGTTTTCCAAAAAAGTGCAGCAAAAGCAAATACCATCCATTGAACCACTTCAAACTGTAGATTATTGTATCTAGCTGCCAGTGTAATCTACTTACATACCAACAAACCCAGCTTCTCACATCTATAGAAATAGGCCTGTAAGATCTCTCTTATAGTTTGTATTTCCATACCTGCTATTAAAAAGATCCATGAAGAGACTCTGTCTGCAGAGTGGAGGAAACTACCAGAGACCCATTTAAATTCATTTCCTGGCTTAAGCCTCCCTCCCAGTCCTCTTTAAATTCCTTGGACCTGATCTTCTGTTCCATCACTAAGATGCATGAGAAAATCGTGACCAGCTTGGGGAACTGTAGCAGGGTACATTGATCCTCTTAGTGGAATCGACAGCGTCCTGTTCTCAGACTGCTTGATAGACTGGGTCCAGGGATTTTGAGGGGAGACGCCTCCACTTGTGGATACAATCCCATCAGGTTGTCATTAGTGACAATGTCATTAGTGGCCGGGATGATTAAAAGGGAAATAAATTCAGCAACTATGTTTTGATGGGTGAAACATGCAAGTACTATGAAAGGAATCAAAACGTATTTGTGCTTTGCACACATGCTTCTACCAATTCTAATGGATCCTTATGTCTGTCTTTCTCTCCTCTCTCCTGGCTGGTCTCCCTCACCCTCTCTCCTGGCTGGTCTCCCTCCTCTCTCCTGACTGGTCTCCCTCCTCTCTCCTGGCTGGTCTCCCTCCTCTCTCCTGGCTGGTCTCCCTCACCCTCTCTCCTGGCTGGTCTCCCTCCTCTCTCCCGGCTGGTCTCCCTCCTCTCTCCTGGCTGGCCTCCCTCTCCTGGCTGGCCTCCCTCTCTCTTGGCTGGTCTCCTTCCTCTCTCCTGGCTGGTCTCCCTCACCCTCCAGAGTGGACATATGCCTGCTGTACGGGTGTGGGAGGTGGCAGGGCGGACCCAGGTGGCCGAGCTACACGAGCATAAATACGGCATCTCCTGCGTGGCCTTCAGCCCCAACAGCAAGTACATCGTCAGTGTGGGATACCAACACGACATGATCGTCAATGTCTGGGCCTGGAAGGTAGCTAGATACTCCCTAATTGGGCCTTCATTGAGGCTTTGTTGGTCTTATGTTGAAATATATACATTTTGGATGAGTGAAAGGACTCTTACTGCTGATCATCTGCTGTTTTTGAACCTTCAGTGATTTGAACTGAACAAGTTTATACATTTGTTTTGTCCTCACTGTATATATTTTCTCCGGAGCTGTATATATGTGGAGCTGTGTATATATATATAGATATATTTATACATAGAGAGAGAGAGATATTTCGAATGGCCTTTTATTGTGGCCAGCCTAAGGCACACCTGTACAATACTCATGCTGTCTGATCAGCATCTTGACATGCCACACCAGTGAGGTGGATGGATTATCTCGGCAAAGGAGAAGTGCTCACTAACACAGATTTAGACAGATTTCTGAACAATATTTTTGAGAAAAAGGCGTTTTGTGAACGTAGAGAAATCTTAGATCTTTGAATTCAGCTCATGATGAATGGGGGCAAAAACAAAAGTGTTGCATTTATAATTTTGTTCAGTGTATAGAGTCCTTTCTTCCTCAGAAAAACATTGTGTTGGCTGCAAACAAAGTGTCCAGTGAAGTGACATATATATATATATATATATATATATATATATATATATATGTCCCCTCCAAAAGTATCGAAACAGCAATTCCTTTGTTTTTGTTGTTTTTACACAGGTTTTTGTGATGTAAACAAATTTGACATATAAATGATGTCTGAACTTTTTCCACCTTTAATGTGACCTACAACGTGAAACATGTAATTGAAAAACAAACTAAAATCTTTCAGTGGGAAAAATTTCAGTGGCACATCTCTGTATTTGGAACGGTTAATAATTCCTTCCACCTTGACTAAGGCCCCAGTTCCAGCTGAAGAGAAACAACCCCAAAGCATGATGCTGCCACCACCATGCTTCACTGTGGGTATGGTGTTCTTTGGGTGATGTGCAGTGTTGTTTTTGCACCAAAAATACCTTTTGGAATTATGGCCAAAAAGTTAAACCTTGGTTTCATTAGACCATAACACATATTCCCACGTGCTTTTGGGAGACTTGAAATTTGTCTTTGCAAACTTCAGCCATGTTTGGATGTTTATCTTTATAAATAAAAGGCGTCCGTAGCCCATTCATATAAAGAATACCGGAGATTGTTGTTACATGTAGCACACAGCCAGTACTTGCCGGAAATTCCTGCAGCTCCTTTAATGGTGCTGTAAGCCTCTTGTAACCCTCCCTGGCCCATTTTCTTCTCATCTTTTCACACATTTTGTAGGGACGTCCAGTTCTCGGTAATGTCTCTGTTGTGACATATTTTCTCCACTTGATGATTACAATTTTTTTTCCTCCCTCGAAAGTTTCAGTTAGTTTTCCAATTGAATTGTTATAAGTCACATTAAAAGTGGAGACATTTCTGACATGATTTATCTTTGTCTCATTGTTTCACATCACCAAAAACAGGCATTTCTAACATGGGTGTGTAGACTTCTTATCCTCTGTGTATATATATATATATATATATATATATATATATATATATATATATATATATATATATATATATATATATATGTGTGTGTGTGTGTATGTATGCTCCTTTGCTCAATTTCACTGTTGTTCCTCCTCAGAAAAACATTGTTGTGGCAGCAAACAAAGTGTCCAGTAAAGTGACAGCGGTGTCCTTTTCAAACGACAGCTCCTACTTTGTCACAGCGGGGAACAGACACGTCAAGTTCTGGTACCTGGATCACACTAAGTCCTCCAAGGTATTATACAGTCTGGCAGACACACCAATAACAACCCAACCAAATTTATAACTGACCCACAGTGACTTTATGGACTTATGACACATTAACTAACCAAGCCTCCATGGGAAGTTCTCTCGACATTCACCGTTTCCTCCCAGCTGGTGCTCATGACCTCTGGCCGCTTCGCACGATGGTTAGATTTTAACAGCACACCTAATTCACATAGTCACCTAAACAGTAAGCCAGTTATTAGCTGAAGTAGGTGTGCTTTTGTTGGAATTTAACAAATGAGGAATGGCTGGAGTATCAGTTCAGGAAACCTGTTCTCCTCAATAAGACGTCACATCACTAGCCATATCATGTCTTACTACCAGTGTATGACAAACTGATGGACAAACTTCCTCCCTCTCTAGGTGAACGCCACAGTTCCTCTGCTGGGTCGTTCTGGGCTCCTGGGGGAGTTAAGGAACAACTTCTTCTCCGATGTGGCATGCGGGAAGGGTCGTAAAGATGGCAGCACTTTCTGCATCACCTCTTCAGGCCTACTCTGCGAGTTCAACGAGAAGCGCCTGCTGGACAAATGGGTAGAGCTTAGGGTAAGTCAGTAGATTAGCAGTCAGTAAACTCAATTGTTCATAATCTGAAGACTATGGCTTCAGTGATCAAAAGGCATGTTACCTGGAAAGAGAAACCCTGAATTCAGTGACATTTTAGTGTGTTTCCCTTCCTGTTTATTCAACACATTCAGGCAGTCGGTTACTTCCTGTTTTCACTAGGCCTGTAGCTTCCTGGCTCTGTCCACAGGCGGAGAGTAACACTATGAAAAGACAAAAATTGTGTGAAAGTATTGAGATCCCTCCGCTACACATTACACAAGATGTGGTTAAAGTAACACAACATGTGACATCGCTGACCAGATCCACGGATGTGTTAAACAATAAGACGTGCCGGTTGTAACCAATCTCTTCTTACTGCACGCCACCAAACCACCCACTCCTTCACCAAACATGCTTTTTCAGTACGGCTGCAGCCAGCCATTGATTTCTGTCTGTAACTGTGATTTTCAGAGCTTTCCAAGGACCAGACGTACGTTGTCATACAGTGGTGATGAAGCCTGCCTATCTAGAACATTCTGATACATTTTCACAAACACAGTAGACTCATTCAACAGGCTGGCAGATATGTTAACCCATTAGCACCTGATCACTAACAGAAATGAAATTAGGTAATTAGGTTTCAATTCTCAGCGTCTCAGAGTTGCTGAGGCCTCAGACAAATGATGCTACATTACAACAGTTTCTTGTAAATGACTGCATGAGAAGAGTCTTGAAATGTGTTAAACACCACATTCGTTTATTTAGGGAAAAACTATGTTGTCAGCTTTAGCACCTTTTTTTCTTGTACAGTGTGAAAATGCTGGTAGGGAAAGGGCTAGTAACTTATCATATCTTCTACTGCATAACCAGCTTCGGTTATAGCCCTTTTACAATGTACTAGAGGCACTGTATCAAACTTTACAATCACTTGACTTTACAATCACTTGGCTGCTGTGTGCTAACTCTTAATGAAATCAGTAGCCACCAACTGTGTCACACACTACACAGCTTTCAGTTCTACATTGACAACTGTCTTCTGATGCTGTAGGAGTGTTCTACCATCCAATCTGCTGTCTAATTTTAGTCTTCTGCTTCTTCTCCTCTTACACTGTCCAGAACAACGATAGTATCACAGTAAGTCTGACCCTGGTCTCTGCTACTGCAGCTGTCACTTCCATGTCACCTCAGTTCAAAGCTGTGTCCAGCCCCCTTCTGATTCCTCAGTGCATCCCATTGGAGGGTTTCTCAATGCAAACGCTACATTCTGTCACGCCCACCTGTCCACCCTGCTTACACACCAGTTGTTGCTATCCATTGTCGTACTCATCACCTTGTGTTCCCATGATCACACATACCGCCCAGCACAATGTGTAGATGCCTTCTTGAACTCACCCGCACAATGAAATTGAATGAAATTGAGATTTGACACACTGAATATCTGTGATCTCTGTTTCAGCAGAGATCAGGCTGGTGACACTACCCTTTCTCCTGTTAATACCTGAGGTGGAATTACTGTCAGCATCATAATCCTTGGACATATAGCTCCAGAAAAAATTAAGAGACCACGATACCTTTCTCTTCACTTTCCAAAAAAGTAGAATAGAAAGGTTTTGAGTGAGGAACAGAAGCATTCAAGTTGCAGGGGTCTCTTAATTTTTACCCTTCTGTTCCTCACTCAAAACCTTCCTTTTCAACTTTTTTGAAAAGGAAAGAAAAGGTGCAATGGTCTCTTAATTATTCTGAAGCTGTATGTCTTTACTAACATGAACACCTGAAGGAGCATTTGCATTACGGATATTACCTTTCTGCCATTTAAAACCTAAGTAGAGTTATCATGGTGATCGGGCATAGTCACTGGTCCCTTCACTCTGACGTGAGAACCAAAGTTAAGAAAAGGAAATCATGAATGTTTTTACCCCAGGCTTATATATACTGATCACCACCGACCAGATGTGGAATCATGACTACGGCACTGGAGTCCCAGACCAAGACCCAAACCCTGCAGGCCAAGACCATGACCCAAACCCTAGAGACCCAGAACACATCTGTGTGGTTTAGAGTGGTCTTGAAATCGAGACTGCAGGATCGAGACTCCATCTCTTCCAACGAATGCAGCCACCACAGTCATATCATGGTTCCAGGTCCTCGAAAATGCTCCTGTTGACTTGTGAGATGGTCTCTCGTGGGTTTTATCGGTGTTCGGTGCATAAGAAATGAACAGGAATGATCAAGCCAAACATTCAATTCGGATGTTTGACGTCTTTTATTCAGAAATCATGCAGTACTGCAATCACGTGATCTCTGAGGTCTCAACAACCTTCTATCGGAATTTGTACCACATGATTGTAACCCAGTAGAGGTCCCTAGCAGATTAATTGACCCCACGCCTTCCTGAAGTGGGTCAGGGCTACTGTAGATACGTTGAGGCTGCACAATCATGCTTTTGTATCAGCCACATGCCTAGTCCAAAGCAGAGAGCCAAGGAGGTGGGACGGGGGAGAGGAAGAGGATGGGGAGACACGCATTGGAGTGAAGAGGAAAGGGGAGAATGAGGATTTGGAATGAGACACAGGAAGAGGGTGTGAAAGAAGAGGACGAACAATACTTGTGCTGTCCGAGAGCTCATCAACTGTTGCAACAACACATTCCATTCTTTGATCTGATTATAAGACCGCTTCAACACAACCTCTCCTCTCACTCTGCACATCAAGAATTCTCATTGCAGAGCAAAACACAAAATTGGGACATTTGACTTTCATCTCCTCACATGAACTACATATAATTTCTTTAGAAGGCATGAGAGAGCATCCTCTATGATGACCACAATGTCACTCCTCTTTCCCAGAGGCCACTTAAAACTGTCACTTTGGTGTCTTTTTGTTTCTGCTCTACTGAGACGATTGTCCCACTGGCATGATGTAAGTAGCTGGGCAATCGTTTCCGGGAAATATTCCAGCATGCCTTAGTAACCTAAGCCAAAGGAGCTCTGACATGTCTGGGCTGCATGAAGAGCTGAACCCCCTTATTTATTTCAAGCATAAAAATTATCGACTGATAGTGTATATTGTTTTCAGTAGGTCAAGAAATGAATTTGCCACTCACAGCAGAGCTCAAAGTCTGCAAATTTTATTGCATACCCAACTACATTTTTGGCACAGTTTAAGAAATGAAGGATTCACACTTGAAAAATTCAGATTATTTCAATTGTACACCGCAAATTCTTTGTGTGAATAAGGTCAGCGTAGAGCCTTGGACAATAATTTGTGGTCTCCGGAATGGACACCGTCTCTTGAAATATCCTTGTGTTACTGCATGCCGTTACTCTTATTGAACTGGTTTATTTGCACAACAGTATTGCCCTTCTAGAGAATCCACTTCTTCTGCCAAGATTAAATTACCTATGAGTTGTTTTCATATTGTTTACCCAGAGGCCTAGCTACAGTAAAGCTACTAGCATTAGCAAGTGAAATGAGATATTGTTAATCATTATTTCCACAGACGGACTATTCTGTGTTGCTGACTGGACCAATAGTCCATGCTGTCTCTGCATTTTTCCCCCTGCAGACTTGTTATTTAGACATGTGGCGTGTGTGTGGACATATACAGTGTGTGTGAGCGCTCCTGTAAGCCACCCTTCATTTCCTCTGCTCCACTCTCTCCCCACAGACCACTCAGGCCACGTCTCTGTCTGTGACGGAGGAGCTCATCTTCTGTGGCTGTGCTGATGGCACTGTACGAGCCTTCAGCCCCGTCAACCTGCACTTCATCTGTACCTTGCCACGGCCACACTGCCTGGGGACAGACATCGCCACAGTGGTGGAGGCTAGGTGAGTCCCGAGAGTTGGAGGCTAGTTGAGTCCCGAGAGTTGGAGGCTAGGTGAGTCCCAGAGATGTGGAGGCTAGGAGAGTCTCAGAAAGATGGAGGCTAGGTGAGTCCCGAGAGGTGGAGGCTATGTGAGTCCCAGAAAGATGGTGGCTAGGTGAGTTCCAAGAGGTGGAGGCTAGTTGAGTCCCAAGAGTTGGAGGCTAGATGAGTCCCGAGAGGTGGAGGCTAGGTGAGTCCCAGTGGTGTGGAGGCTAGGTGAGTCCCAGTGGTGTGGAGGCTAGGTGAGTCCCAGTGGTTTGGAGGCTAGGTGAGTCCCAGTGGTGTGGAGGCTAGGTGAGTCCCAATGGTGTGGAGGCTAGGTGAGTCCCAGTGGTGTGGAGGCTAGGTGAGTCCCAGTGGTTTGGAGGCTAGGTGAGTCCCAATGGTGTGGAGGCTAGGTGAATGAGTCCATTGAATAGTTTCTTTGTGCTGGTGGAAACAGAACAGTCTCTCTCAGTCCATTAAGTGGGTTGTCTGGCATCGCTTCATATTCTACATTCCTATGGTAATAATGTTCCTCTAAACAAATGAGAAAAAAAGTCTAATGATTTCCTTTTTGTTCTTACTCTTCATCTGGGGTGCATGTTGGCCCAACTGGAGTTAATGTCTCATTGTTTTTGAATTCCTATATTCCCCTTAAGCTCTCTCTAAGTAGACATTTTGTTGTTGATGTGTTCAGAAAGACAGAGTGAGACTTGTCAGAACTCTTTTTCTCATAATTATGGACTGATTTATTAATGCTGTTTTTGGAATGTTGCTGGTTCATTTCTCTGTTCAAATTACTAACTGAAATAGGTCCCAAATGAACAACCTGATTAGCTGGCTAATCATGCATGTTGAAAGTTTGTGTGGGACGTGAAGTCTCCCACCATTGGAGCAGCTAACTGCTACTAGTACCAAACTACACCCTGTTACCATTTTTAGCACACTCCTCTTGACTGAGTCTCATAGATGGCTGTGTGGTTTAAGTCAGGTTGAAGCTACAATTGAGTGACCGTGCCATCTAGTCCACAAAACTGGATTCTAGATGTTATTTTGGGACCCGTTCCCAGTAGGCACATATCATGTAGGCTGCCAGGCCAAAAACAGCCAACACACTTGGTAAATCATCTGTCATAGAATGTAGCTGGGACAGTTGGGCTTTTCCAATAACCCAGGTATTGGGTGATGCTTGAGTATCTTGCATTGTCAGCAAATTATAACTTATTATAAAGTGTAAATTACATTTAAAACTGCCTGGTTCCCTCCCTGTCGCTTTCCCTCCAGCCACCTCTTCAGCCACAAGATGGACGCTCGGTATCCAGACACGGTGGCTGTGTCCTATGACCCTGTGAGCCGCTGGCTGTCCTGTGTCTACAATGACCACAGCCTGTACGTGTGGGACGTACGGGACCTCCGCAAAGTGGGCAAGGTCTACTCCGCCCTGTACCACTCTAGCTGCGTGTGGAGCGTTGAGGTAGGGGAGGCCGTTTGGAAAACATTCTCTCAACTTGTCACATATATGCGTACACCAGCGCTTATTCATCAATGCCGTTTGACACACAAAAGAAAAAGGTGCCCTGTTGAAAACAGTAGTGTTCCTTCATTTTATGTTCAGCTGAGCATCCAGCATTGTTCCAGTGTGGTACAATTTCAGCTGAAATGTACATATACTGGTTTAGGTGTAGCCACGGACAGTGTACGTCTGCATCATCTATCACGGACTTGTTTCTTGTCCAGGTGTACCCAGACAGGATCAGTGATGGGGAGCAGGCCTGTCTTCCTCCAGGCTCTTTCCTCAGCTGTTCTTCAGACAACACCATACGCCTCTGGAACGCTGACGGACACAGCCCCACCCTCAGCCACAACGTCATCAGCAATGTACGTCTCTGACGCACGTACACACGCACAAACGCACACACGCGAACTCACACACTCACACACACACACATACATACAAACATACATACATACACACACACACACACACTCAAACCGGTAGAGGATGGTAAAGTCAAGTAGTTCTACTCAAATGTAATCTATGTTTAACTCTGAGGTTTATCTTGATGTGGGGAAACTGAGCAACCGAAGACATCTTACTGACATCCATTAAAGGGAATGTCCATCGTAGAGCTGTTTGGGTTGTTCCCCTACATAATAATGAGTGGTTGGAAGTGTTTCATTATTTTGCACCACAGAAGTATTGTTTTTGAGTTTGCACCAGGAAAGTTTAACAAGTGATGTTATTGGTTGATAAAGCCTCCTTTCTGATATAAAAATGAATGGAGTCATCTTTGGTAGCAATTACTGTGGCCTTTGTGTTTCGCCGATTACTCGATCACATTGGTGGGTAGATATGGTTGTTCTTGTTCAATAGAGCTATTGGACTGGTGCCAACAATGACCAATGTTCCTTTCAGCCAGTACATTTACATGATAGCCAGCTTGACTCCTTTTCTTTGGCTTTGTAAAGACTACATCCTGACGGGAGCCTTGTGACCACCCTCAAAGATAGGCTTTTCAGAATGTTGGCGGTACTAGTTTTAACAGGTTCTTTGGAACTGGCAAAAGAATCACTGCTTCTAATGAGTCCACATCACGAGAAGAGCTAGACAAGGAAATGAATTCTAGATAGTATGGTTTACTTACAACGAGGAAATGTGGATGGCCTCATTTCTTCCAGTAAAATGCAGAAATGCTCGTACTTGAGTCACGTGAGGAATTCTGATGGCACATACCAGACATTGTAAGTATAAATTGTGAACGGAGCAGCGTTGAAATGAAATCCACAGTACGTGAATATCTCTCTCCCCCCCTGCAGGATCTCCAGAAGATCATCTACATGGATAACAACACAGCCGGCCTCCTGGACACGGAGTGCCTCAACTCCGGGAACGGAGAGAAGGCCGACCCCCAGACCTCGGACACCAGGACGGGCATCAGGACTATGTGTGTGAGCCCTGACGGGCAGCACCTTGCGTCCGGCGACCGGACTGGCATCCTGAGGTACTCTACAGGGGTAACAGCTATATTAGGAGAAACTAGAACACTGCTGTTCGTGATTACCATTCAAACCAATTGGATTGGTCTCTTTTAATCAAGCAATATTTGGGTGGGTAAACCTCTGCTGTTTAGCGCAGCAATGCCGTCCCAGAGGGATTCCTGTTTTTCATGTCCGGGCCTCAGCAGTCCTCCTAATTCGAGTCCCTTAACTAGACCCTTGGGAGGGTCTGTTGAATTAGGGTTTGGAGGAGGTTGGTTGATTCAGCCATCGGCCTGGTCCCTGAGTGCATCATTCCACATATTTTGATGGATGCACCATTGCTGGATCACCACTGACCCATTTAGCACCATGGCAACGTACTGTTTATTCGCTTGACACGCGAAACTGAACCACGGCGGCCTGGTGGGGATTTTCACTGTGTTCCAGCAGTGTCTCCGTGTGTAGAGAGAGTGAACTCTGCTGTACGTCTCTGTGCTGGGACTGATGAGTTTATTCCATGTGCCGTTACAGGATCCACGAGCTGGATAGCATGGACGAGATCCTGAACGTACAAGCCCACGATTCTGAGATCCTGTGTCTGGAGTACTCCAAGCCCGAGACGGGTATGTTACCGTTGTTACCCTGACCTAGGTGAAACACGTGAGATTAGCTCAACAACATTCAGTTAAATATGCGGATTGTTATTGTTAGCTAGCCACTTGTAGCATTGACGCCTGAGAAGTGAGAGGCAGACAGTGGCTTCCCCTCTGCTGGGAGCAAACTGAAGCCCACCTCGTGGTTAATGACACTACTGTAGTTATCGAGCTCCTACATATGGCGGCCAGATGCTTTGCAACCCTCCCGCTGGCTTCAGACAAACCACTTCAGTACTCTAGCACGTTATATGGAGACTGGGGGTTGTGCCCAAATGTATGTCAATTCATCAAAATATATAACAAGCAGCTTTATAGAATTTATTTTCCTGACTAAAACAAATGTATGGTGAGTGATTTATGTGGAGAGTTCTCTTAGTAACTGCTGCTGCACAGGTTGAATCTTGTTTGAATGTGCTGTTAAGAGGATATGATCAGTCTTGTCAAAGTGCAGTCCAGACCTCCGCCCTTTAGCCCCAGTAGCAGAACATTTGGTCTCATTTGATTGATCCCAGAGGGCCTGTGGACAGACACAGCTCACTCCCCAGTAATTCAGGATACACCCACTCTTTATCCAGTGAATATCCCCCAGTAATTCAGGAAACACCCACTCTTTATCCAGTGAATATCCCCCAGTAATTCAGGAAACACCCACTCTTTATCCAGTGAATATCCCCCAGTAATTCAGGAAACACACTTCCTTATCGAGTGAATATCCCTCCGGTAATTCAGGAAACACCCACTCTTTATCCAGTGAATATCCCCCAGTAATTCAGGAAAAACACTTCCTTATCGAGTGAATATCCCTCCGGTAATTCAGGAAACACACTTCCTTATCCAGTGAATATCCCCCCCAGTAATTCAGGAAACACACTTCCTTATCCAGTGAATATCCCCCCAGTAATTCAGGAAACACATGTTCCTTATCCAGTGAATATCCATCCAGTAATTCAGGAAACACCCGCTCCTTATCCAGTGAATATCCCCCCAGTAATTCAGGAAACACATACACCTTATCCAGTGAATATCCACCCAGTAATTTAGGAAACACCCGATCCTTATCCAGTGAATATCCACCCAGTAATTCAGGAAACACCCGATCCTTATCCAGTGAATATCCACCCAGTAATTCAGGAAACACCCGATCCTTATCCAGTGAATATCCACCCAGTAATTCAGGAAACACCCGATCCTTATCCAGTGAATATCCCCCCCAGTAATTTAGGAAACACCCGCTCCTTATCCAGTGAATATCCCCCCGATAATTCAGGAAAGACACGCTCCTTATCCAGTAAATTTCCCCCAAGTTATTCAAGATAACACACGCTCCTTATCCAGTGAATATCCTCCCATGTGCAAATAGCTGTTAATTCTCCCTTTAATCTGGATCATGTTCAGTTTTCTCTCTAAGATGTCAGCAGAAATATTGGAAAGACATCCTCTTCCCCTCTGTGGTAGTGATGGGTTAACTGAGTGGCTGTACTTGACCACCGTATTACTAGTCTAGAATTCTGTTTATACTGGCATGTTCTGTCAATAAGAGACGTTTCTATGTTACCGTTTGAGGTCACATGGAGTCCACGTGTCTTCGCTGTGTCTGTGGAGCCAGAATCCCGCTTGGCTCCACAGGACGTGTCATGGCTGTTAAAGTCAGGAAAGACCGCTTTAACAAAATGTATTACACCACTGAAATGGAGAACAGGTGTTGGAGAGGTTAATTTGTATGTTTGTATTTTCGTGGCAGGTCTTAAGTTGCTAGCCACAGCGAGTCGAGACCGGCTGATCCACGTGTTGGATGCAGAGCAGGAGTACAGCCTGCTGCAGACGCTTGACGAACACTCCTCCTCCATCACCGCCGTGCGATTCGCTGGTGAGGCTCACAGATGACCTTTGACTCCTTACTCTTTAACTTCCAGTAGTGGTAATGTTTGTTTGACCTCCGCCACCCTAGAGGTGTTATGAAATTGTGATGTGTGCCACTGGATTCCAGTTATTGCCATAGTAACAAAGTTTCTTCTGTTTTAGCCAATGACGGCAAGGTGAGGATGATCAGCTGTGGTGCTGACAAGAGCATCTACTTCCGCACAGCGCAAAAGGTAAAGGCCACCACACATAAATAAACATATATATGCAAACACACACACACACACACAAACACTCCAGAACAGCTGTTACTGAAAAACTAACCAGGTTAGGAGGACAGGTGCTTTCATGGTCTTTCTTAATTATTCACAGTGGACTCACAGATTTAACTTAGTTCAGATTTAACTGCGTTCCGCTAGCTCGTCTGTGGTGGTATAGAATATCCTTGTTGCAGCTAATTAAATTCTAAGTGGCCTATTTAATTAGACATATTTTCCCTCTACAGCTTTCTTTGTCATCCTTTCTGTTAAATGTAAAAAATCCTGCTTCAATTTTTTTCCTTGAAACAAATCGGCTCTCCTAACCTCTAGTGTTCCAGTGATTTTGTTGTTTCACGTTTTCAAACAAGCTTGCTATACAAAGTCAAATTCCTAACCCACAGGCTTTGACAGCCCATACAACCAGGCTGCTGTCACTCCCACCTGACCCATCAGAAACAAGCCAGCAGAACAACTACAACCAAATAACTAGAACTGAAAAAATGTTTGCCTGATATCTTGTTTGTTTGCATGTTTGTCACTATAATGTTTCAGATAATCAAAGAAATGTAAATATTAGTCAAAGATAACAAAAGTAAACACAAAATGCAATTTTTAAATGAAGGTTGTTATTATTAAGGGAAAACCAGCCAAACCCACATGGCCCTGAGTGAAAAAGTGATTGCCCGCTACAACCTAATTACTGGTTGGGCAACCCTTAGCAGCAACAACTGCAATCAAGCATTTGCGATAACTTGCAATGAGTTTTTTACAGCGCTGTGGAGGAATTTAGGCCCACTCATCTTTGCAGAATTGTTGTAATTCAGCCACATTGCAGAGTATCGTTCATGAATGGCCATTTTAAGGTCATGCCACAGCATCTCAACAGGTCAGGACTTTGACTAGGCCACTCCAAAGTCTTAATTTTGTTTTTCTTCAGCCATTCAGAGGTGGACTTGCTGGTGTGTTTTGGATCATTGTCCTGCCTCAGAATCCAAGTTTGCTTCAGCTTGAGGTCATGAACAGATGGCCGGACAATCTCCTTCAGGATTTTTTGGTAGACAGCAGAATTCATGGTTCCATTTACCACAAGTCTTCCAGGTCCTGAAGCAGCAAAACAGGCCCAGTCAATCACACTACCACCACCATATTTTAATGTTGGAATTGTTCTTTTTCTGAAATGTGGTGTTACTTTTACGCCAGATGTAATGGGACACAAACCTTCCAAGAGTTCAACTTTTGTCTCTCGTCAGTCCACAGAGTATTTTCCCAAAGGTCTTGGAGATCATCAAGATGTTTTCTGGCAAAATAAGACAAGCCTTAATGTTCTTTATCCTCAGCAGCAGTTGTCTTGGAACTCTGCCATGCAGGCCATTTTTGCTCAGTCTCTTATGGTGGAGTCAAGAACACTGACCTTAACTGAGGCAAGTGAGGCATGCAGCTCTTTGGATGTTGTTGTGGGCTCATTTGTGACCTCTTGAATGAGTCGTTGTTGCACTCTTGGGGTCATTTTGGTCGGCCACTCCTGGGAAGGTTCTCCACTGTTCCATGTTTTCACAATTTGTGGATAATGGCTCTCAATGTGGTTCACTGGAGTCCCAAAGCTTTAGAAATGGCTTTACTATCTTTTCCAGACTGCTGGATCTCAATTACATTCTTTCTCATTTGTACCTGAATTTCTTTGGATCTCGGCATGATGTCAGCTTTTGAGAATTTTTGGTCTACTTCCCTTTGTCAGGCAGGTCCTGTTTAAGTTATTCCTTGATTGAAAAAAGGTGTGGCAGTACTCAGGCCTGGGTGTGGCTATAGGAATTGAAATCAGGTATGATAAACCACAGTTGAGTTGAAGGGGGCAAACACTTTTTCATACAGGGCCATGTGAGTTTGGATTTAGTTTTCCCTTACTAATAACAACCTTCAAAACTGCATTTTGTGTTTACTTGTGTTATCTTTGAATAATATTTAATTTTTTTGATGATCTGAAACATTTAAGTGTGACAAACATGCAAACAAATAAGAAATCAGGAAGGGGCAAACACTTTTTCACTCCGCTGTATAAATAGTGTTTGTGTGAGTAAATGCTCTTGTGCCACGTTGAGCAGAGTCAGTGTAGGTGGTCAGACCAGGTCAAATTAGTTTAATTGCACTAAGGTTACGTTCCATTAGGAATCCAGTCAGGAACGAAGGAAAAGGTTTGACAATGTTGTTGCCTGTGGTACATAGGGTTCTTAGTTCTAAGCCCCATAAATCGCTTAGACAGGCATTGTGTTCTGTGAAAGGAATACTAAAGCAGGTTAAATTACTGCATTTTGCTCTAAACGGCGCTGCCAACTTTTTGGGTCCGGAAGCAGATGCACATTCTAATAGTGTGTAGTGCAGGAAGACAAACCGAGACTACGGTTAACAGGAAAACCAAAGACATTTTCCTTATCATTCAGTACAGTCCAACCATCAGTTGAGATTACCACAGCAAATCAGCTAAATTAGCTAATTCTCTCAGATAACAGGTTTTAGTGCGCGGTCCGCTGTAGAAAATTATACATGTTGCGATTCATTAGGATATGTCTGCATCCCAAATAGCTCCCTTCTTCCTATTTCATGTACAACCTTTGAAGGGTGCTATGTAGGGAATGTGTTGTTAGCTAATATGCAAACTGTGACTCATAATACCAATGTCTGCCAAAATATCTTCAGTTGGACAGATCATTTGTCACTGGAGCTTTAGAACCCTGGTTCCCAACCTTCATTCCCCAGGGCCTCTTTTTTAGATGATTGCAACAGTCGCAAATTAGGATTTACCAATTTATTTGACTCCTTGACTTTAAAGGTTGAAAATAACAGAGACATTAAAGACAGTCCCATGTGTAAACAAAGTCACGTCATCTTCTGGCCTCGGGAACCTCTGATTTGGAGTACCGTTGTTAAAGGCTTGACATGGCCGCGGGCGACTGACCTGCTTTAACCTCTCGTTGTTATATTTTTGAACAGTCAGATGAAGGAACAGTGTTTACTCGCACCCACCACATCGTACACAAGACTACGCTGTATGACATGGATATCGACCCCACCAGGAAGTACGCTGCTATTGGCTGTCAAGACCGCAGCATCAGGTGAGGAACTAGTCTACCTGCCTTAACTCGAATGTCTCAATTCATGTTCCCTGACTTTGCATGCTTTGCTGTTTTTGTAGATGCATTGTTGTACATCGCTATGGGGGTGTGCCTGTGGCGCGCAGGCGCTTCAGTGCACACATGTGTGACCTCTCCCTCAGTAATCCGTGCAGCTGTCACTAACTCAGGTGTTGTAGACACAGGAAGGGCAGGGGATTATGGGCCGTGCTATGAGCTGGCTAAGCCGCTAGCTATCTTCGGCTACAGGTGTGCGGCTGTCCGTGCGCCCGTCTAGACCCGTTCAGGCCACTCTCACCTCGATCGGCCTGGTGCACAAGGCTTCATATTACCCACCCCCCCGTCAACCACAAGAACAACACTCTGAGACTGCTAATAGGGTTTTGTTTTGGGTTTCCGTGACAATAGTCACCTCCACGGGGTCAAAGTTGAAAGCGTCTCGAGCACGAATAAGCCCGCTTGAACAAGCATATAAACATTGCTCACTTATATACTAGAAACACTCCACTAGTCCTATGCGAAAGCTGAAGCGGTCTTTTTGATCGAGGAAGTTGTGTACAGCATTGGTGTTACAATAAGGAGCTGGGATTCAACTGTTATGGTTGAAGATTGAACCATAATGGAGAGGTTTCAAACATTCACCCTGAAGTTGTGTTAACAGCCACTTTGAAATGTTAGCTTACCGCTTTATTTATCAGTCAATGTAAATATCGGGAATGTGGCAGAGTAGTCAGACGGTCCAAATAGGGCTTTCCCGCAGCTAGAGACATTTAAAGTCAACTGTAAACATGTCTCCAGTTCTTCATTTAAACACAGTGATTAAACACTACAGTGAAAACTAGGATGTTTCATTGCACTTTAACGATAATGGTAGCCGGGCAAGAGGGCTTTCGTTTAATGGGCTCACATTTAAACCTTATGTAACTAAGCGGCGCTACGTAATAGTGTGAATCCATGGTTGACTGGCTGTCCTCAGCCTTCAATACTGCCAGCTTTCCCCAAGGTTGGCCTGGGCCCCGGTTCGGCCTTGGATTGTGGGTGGTGGCCTGCCAGCTGGTGGAGGCTAGTCCGCTTCACGCACACCGTGAAAATGGACCGCTTAGGCTGCGATAGTGACCCCATGTGGTGAGCCGGGGAGTGACACGTATTTCTATTGAGCTGTTAGCACACTATGTGGCACCGTTGGCTGGCCCAAGAACCAGGCACTGTCACATGTTCCTTTCCTTGAACTTCCTAAGTCAGATGACTCAGTCCTCGGTCAGCCTTAAACTTCCGCTATGAGGCAGGATATGATTGGATAGGCACGTCTGACTTGGGGTTATCCAGTCGAGGCCGTCCAGGTGCTGACGTTAGATGAAACAGGACGCTCTTTGTGATTTAGACCTGTAGAATGAAGCTGGTGGCATATTAGGTTGGGATCTACACAGGTACACCCGCACCTCTGTGTGGAGTTCCCTGGGCCTGTTTAACTCTTCTCTAACCTTCCACAGAATATTCAACATCAGCAACGGCAAACAAAAGAAACTGTACAAGGGCTCCCAAGGAGAGGATGGAACGGTGATCAAGGTGATAACGTAGCGTTACTTTGAGGGCTCTTTAGACAAAACGGATTGGGGTTTTATAGAAAAGTAGTCTATGCGCTGTTTGAACCCTAGTTGTCTTCTGTTCCCAGGTTCAAACCGACCCGTCAGGGCTGTACGTGGCCACCAGCTGCTCAGACAAGAACATCAGCATCTTCGACTTCTACTCTGGAGAGTGTGTCGCCACCATGTTCGGACACTCTGGTAAGAAGTGTCCGTTTGTGCTAAACCAGAAGAACAGCCTGTTCAGTTCGGTGCATTACAGCAAACTGGCTTTCTGACAGCCTGCAGCCACTGGTATGTTCAGAATTGAAACCAGCTGGATCTCTCCGTCTTGCTGTCTGTTCACTACATCTCATTTCTTCCTATTCATTTGTTTTTTTTCTCCACAGAGGTTGTGACTGGAATGAAGTTCACCAATGACTGCAAGCACATGATCACAGTGTCTGGTGACAGCTGTATCTTCATGTGGCGTCTAGCCCCTGAGCTCACCATCAGTATGAGGCAGCGTCTGTCAGAGCTCCAACAGAATGGCAAGCCGCTTCAGAAGACGCCACCTCACAAACCTTCAAATCTCAGGTAACTATTGTATTCAAACCCATCATTTCTGGACAAGAGCCCTTCCCAACTTCTGTTACATTCCTGTATGCTCTTAGTGAAGCAGAGGGTCTTGGTGTCTTGTTTAAGCAAGCTTACACCCAGGGATCCCTGTGGGAGACATTGGACCACTGGACCACCTTAAATAACTTAATAATATATATAACTACCCTGTTCATCATACCCCTTCCCCTCTTTGTTATTATTATTATTATTTTATTTGACCCATGAGGTTAGAAACCTCTTTTGCTTTTGGGAACTGGAAAGAGGTCGTCAAGGAGAGGTCAGAGGGTGCATAAAACACAATACAGTTCCTTAAAAACACATACAGAAACATTCTCTTTTTAAAGGTTTCCAGCTCTTTTGTAGTTTGTTCCATGACCTAAGAGCCTTGTACAGTAGGAGATTGTTCCCTCCTTTCTGACCTTGTGCATGGAACTGTGAAGGAGAGCCTTAACTGACATCATAGGCCGTAGGATGGTAATGTTATTGTATGTTGGGAGCAAAGATAAGCAGGGAGTAGCCCAAGCACTGCCTTGTACACAGAAATGCCCCAGCGGGAAAGTCTTCTGGGGAAAAGGGAGGTTGTACAAGTGGTCTTGTATTTGCTGCTTTACCAAGATCCTTGCCGACACAGAGAAATAGAATGCAGGTCAGTCAGTGGTTGATTTTCCAGGTGCCGTAATGTTTTTTCCCTTTGATTAGATCAAATAAATCTGGTATTCAGCACATGCTTCTGATAGAAAAGTAGTTTTTTTGTGTCATCAAAAGTATAGGCACAGGAATAAACATTGTTTAGTCAGCAGATTTGTCAGACTTTACAGGCCCTAAAATTGATCCTTGTAAGCTTTGGTTTATACCAGATGACCAAACCAGTTGTTTCTAATACAAACAACAGCAGGGCTTTCTCTACAGTGCTGAAACCAAGAACATTAGCAAGCACCGACAGGTCAGATACTGTTCCGTACGGTGGTAGTTATCCAATTAGGACTTTTATGCAACAATGTTGACGTCTGCTCCAGGTCTCAGCAGGTACAGAATCTTGTCGTCCAGGGCAGCATTTTTCTTAGTATCAAATGATCTGAGGTCAGTTATAATTTTGCCCAGCGTAAACTCTGCAATGAAACTGCGTACCTATATGTGGCTGATGGTCAGATGCAGGCAACTACACATTTAAAAGCTGATGATTGAAAAGAATGCCAGCTATGGACACGTGTTAATAAAATGCAGATTTGCTAATTGATCTTCTGCCTCTTCAGAGTTTCAGTGGCAGGGCAGCTGAGCATGCATTAACACTTACCCAGGAGTTGCCTTTCCTGACCCATAGTACTGAACATTGTTTGATGTCTTATTCACTACAATTAACACCGCTCATTGTGATACCTTTTAGGTAGGCCATGTACTATCAAAAATAATGACAAACCTGATTTACCCAAATGCTATTCTGATACCAGAAATCCTTATTTATAACATTTATATGTAGCCTATATTTATAGACATTTTATTTTCCATAAAGTGTTTGGATCAGTTCATAGAAACAACCACCCGTTACATTCAATTACTTTCCTACCAATGTTTTTTTGGTGAGTGCAGCATCAGGAGAGAGATGCACAGCGCCCCCCCCGTACCCACCATGTCTTCTGACAGTGACAAAGAGGTGGAGGAGGAGGAGGGGATAGAAGAGGAGGACGAGGAAGAGAGCTCTCCTTACATGGTGTCAGGCTGCAGTGCAGGGGAAGAGACAGGTTGGTAACCCTCTCACAAATGTACACAAACAATGTCCACATCTATGAATGGCCCGTGTCCCAAACTCCTCCCTGCATCCTATATAGTGACACTTCTTACGACCGTCTGGATCAATACTAGTGCACTACATTATACATCCTGTAGAGATGCCTACCCAGCAGGTCTCGACCGGGTTGTGAAGGAATCAGTCGGTTTGTGTTTGTTTTCCAGATACCTCGGAGGAGAAGCCCAACGCTCACGGCAGAGAAGTGAAACGGGTCAGTCGCAGCCGCCACAGTCGTCCGTCAGTCTTGCCCTGTGATGTCTGTTTTCACAATGGTTCTCTGTCCTGTAGGAGATCCCGTTCTGCCGGCGCTCCTCCCAGGGGAGCCACCGCTCTGAAGACAGGGGTCCCCGTCCTCGACGCCGCTGGTCCAGACGAACCGGCAGCATGGACCTGATGGTCAAGTCCATGTTGGACCTCAGGCAGCTGGATTCATTCGCCTTGCCCCACCCCTGCCCCACCAAGACCCAGGCCGACTCCTTCAGAGACCCGTTCAGACTGGGGGAGAGGGGAAGCACTATCAGCCTGCAGCCCCTCGCGGCATGGGTGAGTGGGGTGTAGATGGCGGAACATTCAGCCGCTCGCGGAGGACCTGTGGAACAAAGTCAGCTTTTTAAAAAATGAAAAAAGGCTTTGGCCTCATCCCTTGTGGAGCTCTAATCCATATGTAGGGCACTTCTCTGTCAAGGGCCCCCAGAGTGGAGACATCAGACCCTCCGCCAGTGGCATTCTGTAGGGTTCCCTGCCAGTGGGACTCTGTAGGGTTCACTGCCAGTGGGATTCTGTAGGGTTCACTGCCAGTGGGACTCTGTAGGGTTCACTGCCAGTGGGATTCTGTAGGGTTCCCTGCCAGTGGGATTCTGTAGGGTTCACTGCCAGTGGGACTCTGTAGGGTTCACTGCCAGTGGGATTCTGTAGGGTTCCCTTTCAGTGGGATTCTGTAGGGTTCACTGCCAGTGGGATTCTGTAGGGTTCCCTGCCACTGGGATTCTGTAGGGTTCTCTGCCAGTGGGATTCTGTAGGGTTCACTGCCAGTGGGACTCTGTAGGGTTCCCTGCCAGTGGGACTTTGTAGGGTTCCCTGCCAGTGGGATTCTGTAGGGTTCACTGCCAGTGGGACTCTGTAGGGTTCAATGCCAGTGGGATTCTGTAGGGTTCACTGCCAGTGGGATTCTGTAGGGTTCACTGCCAGTGGGACTCTGTAGGGTTCAATGCCAGTGGGATTCTGTAGGGTTCACTGTGTGTCCTTGTTTCAGGGTGGTGAGTGTGATCAGAGCTACATAATGCTCTCCCCACAGACGCCCGAAACGGAGAGTGGCCCGGTGCTGTACCCGGACGGCTGTGAGGACAGGCTCAGCTTAGCCGGCAGGTAAACTCTCGCAATCAGCACGTTTGGTTTTCGAGTTCAGACCTCCAGTTTCTCATGTCAAGCGTTAGTTCAGGTTTCCTGAATCAACTCTTCTAGGCTGCTTCTTGAAGACCAAACGTTCCTTTCATACCGCACCATGTACTGTAACTAACACTAGTTCTTCATACATGTACATCCATTTGTTATGTTTTCCCTCTAGTGAGTATCTGGTGAAGGAGCTACTTCCCGGGTCCGGGGCCAGCAGAACTGTGAAGGGGCACCAGAACCAGGGGAGCCAGGCCCACCATGAAAAACACAGCCCAGACAGCGCCTGTTCTGTGGACTACTCCAGCAGCAGACTGTCCAGCCCAGACCAGCCTCCTGGAGAGGGTGAGCACCACACCATCCACTCTCCTGCACCCACGACACCGTCCCACTCAGAATCCCTTCTGTCGGTTCACACTCCCCACCCCAGTTGTCCTCAGTGGTTGCATTCATCAGGAGTTGACGCGCGTCCGTGCGTGTTTCTGTGTGTCAGACTCTGAGCCCACAGAGCCACTCAGCGTGGATGGCAATTCGTCTGAGCTCGACATGGAAGAGCTGGAGGAGGAGGAGGAGCGGGGGAGGGGGCAAGCCCAGTGTACGACAGCCGTTCCCCAAACCCCTGACCAGGAGGCCTTCCTCAAACAGCACTTTGGAAACCTGGCCGAACTGAACCACCCGGGTAAGAATACAGCCATGTCCCAGAACTCTCCTCCACAGAACCGAGACACAGGTGATTATGAAAGTATTTCTGGTATTTCAACTGTATTTGTTCTCTTTGTCAGTGAGCCCGACCGGAGTAGTCACCCCTGAAAGTATCAGCATCTCATCCAAGTTCCTGTCCCAAGGCAGTACCGGACGGTATGGCCGTACTCCGGAGATACCTGACCTAAGAAAGCATCTGTCTGTGTACATTTCTTCTCATGTCCTAGCTGAGTGGTTGTTGTTTTTTTCAGCAGAACTGCCTTTCCATTCCCATCTAAGAGTGGAGGTGAGGGGAAGGTAGCAGACAGTGTGATGAGGCCCCCAGTCTCTGAGGTCAGGCCCCTCATGGAGCATTCCCAGGGGAAGGGCTCAGTTGAATCTTCACAGGGCGCTCCTGGAAAACTACAGGTTGTAGACAGCATGGAGAAGGCTCTGAATCTGCGGTCCTCTCCTATGAGGAAGAAGCTATGTAACCCTGCGGTGGACTCCTGTAGGATGGTCAGCCCCGTGGCTAAGGCTGCTGCCTCACACCTCACCTCCACAGGCATCAGGAAGTCCCAGTCAGTCCAGAACCTGCACACTGAGGGTGAGACACTAGAAACGGATTGTGGTAAAGTCTAGTGAATTGATGTTATGATTACGTCTAGTGAATTGATGTTATGATTACGTCTAGTGAATTGATGTTATGATTACGTCTAGTGAATTGATGTTATGATTACGTATAATGAATTGATATTATGATAATGTCTTGTGAATTGATGTTAGGATCATGTCTAGGGTATTGATTTGATTTAAAATGTTATACATGGTGTCTCATGAGAGGTGGAGATGTGTCTGTCAGTCCTGTCCTGTACAGTCAGCCATTGACCTCCCTCTATGCCTGTCTGTCTTGTGTTACCAGTAGACATGCCTCTGACCTCATCTCAGCCCTCCAAGGAGGTGGCTCCCCAGCCTCTGCAGTCCCGGTCCAGAGAGCGTCCGCTGACCCTCCCCTCCACCCCCCGGCGCACTCTGACCAGCGTTCTCCCCCAACAGAGCCCCACCTCCCCCCAGGCCCGGGACGGCAGCGGTCACAGCACAGCCACCACGCCCAAGAGCCTCAAGTCCCGCTACTCCTACATGAGCCCTACCACCAGCTCCATGGCCAAGATGTCCCGCTCCGCGTCCATGGGAGACAGCCTGAACGTGGCCGAGGAGGAGCCTGGCACCGAGTCCATGGAGTCACGGAGGGGATCCGGCTTTGACACCTCTAAGAGTCAGAGTAAACCATGTACACCCGTGGCTGCAGTCTCCTCCCCCTTGTCGTTGGTTCTAACCACGCCCCACGCAGCTGTTGTCCCCACCCTTAATGCCAGTCCACCCAGCAACTCCACCCACAGCCCCACCTTCAAGGGCCTGCAGGCCAAGCTGACGTACAGCGGCCGGCCCCAGCTCAACGTGGACATCCCCAAGCCCCTCCCAGACAAGCCGTCCCTGGCTGTCTTCACTCCCAACGCTCCCTCCAACAATAACCCTGCCTCCAGATCCCCAGGCAGCTCGTTACCTCAACAGGGCCAGACTCAACCGGTGCTCTCCAACAAAGTCCAGCTGGTGACCGCACAGGCCCCCTCCCCCGCCTCTTTTCTGGAGCCGCGCCCAGCTCAGGGCCCTGAGGCGGAGCGGTGTGGCCCTACCGCGGAGCTGCATCCTGAGGCCCCCAGGGCAAATAATACACTAGAACAGCCACGGTGGGAGCAGAGCCAGGGCCTGAGCCAGGAGGAGAGGTCCACCTCAGAGGTGTCTGTACAGGGCTGTCCCGTCTATTTGCTGTCATCCGTAGGGTCCGGCCAAGACCGCCCAGGTTTGCTCCAGCGCTCTCCCTCCTTCATCCTGTCGTCACTGCGTCTGGGCCTGCCCCTGGCCGGCACCAAGCTCTTATTTACTCCTGGTGCTGTGTGGCCTGTTATCTCAGCCTCCACTCCCATGTACGCTTCACCTTCACCCTGTCCTCCGTCACTAAACCACTTTCTCCTGAAGGGTGAGGCATGCTCTTTCTGTCCATCCGTGTCTTTCCTTTTCTGTCCCCTCTCCGTCTCTCTCATCCCCCCTTTCCATTAACATTGTTCCATTAACATTGTGGGGTCACTCTTTTCCATCTTATGTGCTCTTGTGGATTAATCAGGCTGAGTCTAGGTCACCTGCCTAGATGTTGTTTTTCGTACAGTAGATTAGGGCTGCAACAACTAATATAAGATAATATTGATAATACAAATTCAGCAGTTTGTAACAAATGTCATTATCGATTAGTTGGGTCCACCTCAAATGTTCATTGAACTCTGTTTGGCATCAGTGCCGTAAGCAGCGCTTTAAAGTGCATCCGCAGTCAGCCTCACTTTTATTGAGTTGTAGGGATGTTGTCTGTGCATGCTATATTTTAGCTATTTCTGTGGTGCTCAATGTGAATTTCCTAGACTAATGCCATCTCCTCTCTTACTTAAAGCTGTTTTTTGTTTTTAATAGAAATAAGACTATGTCTTGTATTACCTATACTGACATACTCACTATGGGTTGTCCATGGAATATCTTTGCTTTGTCTTGCTGTCATGCTTTTGAGGTGACTCAGTTCCCCTGCTTTAGACTGGGGGATTTAATGGTTCAGGCAGTGTGAGCATGACCATGTATATCTCCTTCCTCTTTTAGATGGATCTCTGAATATGGAGTCTTGCCGAGTGGTGGCCAGCGAACTACAGAGCACTTTCAGAAAAGCCTCTCAGTTTTACAGGATGGTGAGTCCCTCACTCTCCCAGCATGTATTCTTCCTTTTATAGACCATGATCAGTTTGATTGACACAGAAGTGACTGGTGGATGTCCTAGGATATTTTCATTTCCTTTTTTAGAGTTAAATGAAGAGCGTACATCAAGACACTCTGACATTTCAATACACTTTGTATTTTGAGATAATGTTGGTCGTGTCTTCTGCAGGTGAACCGTGTGCCTTTGGACTCCAGTCAGGAGCACCATGAGATGGCCCGGGTCCTGTCTGAGGCCTTTGAGGTGGTGAGGTCCGAGCTGGGCTCCCTGCCCCAGAGCACACCCCCGTCCCCCTCAGGAGGACCAACAGCAGGAGGCTCCCTCTGTGCGCTGGGATGCCCACCCATAGGACCAGGAACGGGGGAGTCAGGCTCCGGGGAGGAGAGAACTCTGGCTCTGCTGGAACAGTACTCCGAGCTCCTCCTCAAAGCTGTGGAGAAGCGGCTGGACAATAAGCAGCACTTCTAGACACATGCAAGGGGAATGAAATCTACCTTTACCCCCATTCTTTACGATTGAACCAACCAACCCTCTTGCAAATTTAGGATGTTAAGCCATTGCGCAAAGATATCTTCTGACCTGATATATCAGTGGAGCTACAACAACCTAGTTTTTGTTTGGAATTTGAGCAGATTAAAATATTCTTTAGGGATGCCAATATATATTTATATTTAAGGACACTTATCTCCCTCTCTACTTATAGGTGGTCCCCTCTCTGCTGATAGGGTGTCCCCTGTTTCCATCTCTATTCATAGATTGTCCCCTCTCTGCTGATAGGGTGTCCCCTGTTTCCATCTCTATTCATAGATTGTCCCCTCTCTGCTGATAGGGTGTCCCCTGTTTCCATCTCTATTCATAGATTGTCCCCTCTCTGCTGATAGGGTGTCCCCTGTTTCCATCTCTA